>JXCR01090654.1:275044-293065 GCA_002079205.1 Phalaenopsis hybrid cultivar
CAACCCGATCACAAATATATTCATTTCACATTTTGTCTCTAAGGGTAAAGTCGCTCATCCACCTAATCATTCTCATCCCAACAACACTTAACTTAGTTCTATACTTCTCTTTTAAAGGTCAACATTCAGTGCCAATAACATTGCACACTACCATCTTATAAAATTTTCCTTTAAGTCTAAGTGGTACTTTTCTATCACACAATAGTCCCGAAGCATTCATTCACTTCAACCAACCAACTTGAATTCTACTAATAAAATCCCCATCAATATCACCATCATTTTGACAATAGACTCAAGATATCTAAAACGTTCACACCTTTTAATAATCTGATTACCCATAGTTGCATTTCTATCATTGGACTAACTGCTATTAAAATTACATTCCATGTATTCAGTTTTAGTTCTCTATTCAAACGAAGAACTTTATACTCCAAGGTAGACCTCCATAATTCAAATTTTTTTTGAGCTTTTTCTCTTGCCTTATCCACGAGAAGAATATCATCAGTAAAAAACATACATCAAGGTACATCCTCCTATAAGTGTCTAATAAGACCATCCATAACTAAAGCAAAAAGATAAGAAAATATTTGATCACTAATGTAAACCAAGAAAAATATGAAAATATTTGATGAATCATCTTCTATTCGAACACAAGTAACAGTTTCTATATACATATCTTTAATGGCTTGAATATAAGTCATATCAACAACTTTCTTCCAATAATTCTTCAAATGACATCTCTTAGAACCTCATCATTAGTTTTTTTTTTCAAAACCAATAAAATCATATCTAGATCCTCCTTATTATTTCTGAAATTCTCCATTAAACATCACAATAAATGTATAGCTTCAATAGTAGACCTGCCGGACAAAAATTCAAATTGACTATGAGAAAACTTTGTAATATGTCTTAACCTATCTTCAATTACACTCACCCATAATTTTAAAGTATGACACCGAATTCATTCATTTGCAATATGCATACTCTCATGTATCTCTTTTATTCTTAAAAATGAGACCAAAATACTTTTCCTCCACTCCTCAGTCATCTTTTTAGTTTTTGAAATAATATTAAATTATTTGTTTAGTTGAGGAACTCTTAAATCTCCTAAATATTTCCACAATTCAATTGGGATATCATCAGATTCTACAAATTTTGTACCCTTGGTTTTCTTTAAAGTCTCATCAACTAAATTTTACTAATGCGACGATAAAAACGAATTATTATTTTTATTATTAATGATATTAAGATCATCCATTATAAAAAAAATAAATTGTATTTGAATATTATAATTATGAAAGGATGCGTAACTTTGTATGCACATATGTATGACAATTTAAAAAAAACCTAACAAATTATTAATTAGTGGATTTCAAAATTCTTTGTTTATGTTAAGGTGAATGCAAGCTAACATGCTTATATAATATAATTATTTTTCTAAAATATAAATATTATACTCATTTTAAATTAAATTTGTTAGAAATATAAATATTAACCTAACATGCTTATATAATACAAACACATATATAGCATTTTAACCTTTTTTTTTTTTAAGTTAAGATATTAATGATACACCATCAACAAATTTTCATCATCCAACATGTATTTCGATGCAGTACACAGATCTTGAACCAATTTGTTGAGGAAAGAACTTTCAAAATATGTTTAAAAGTTATCCAGAGATAAGATTTAAGCGAACATACAATCGAACTGACCGACTCGACGAGAATGACCCAATGATACTAAAATTGATCAAATCCGAATCAAATTAAACACTGATCAAAACGTTAAACCATATTTGAAAGTTTTTGCGAGCACATTTGAAAAGTCAAATAGATGTCAAATTTGGTGAGTTCATAGTCGAAGAGAGCATCTCTGCGAGACAAATCCAATGAGCTCAAGATCACTTAAGTCTGATATTATTAAAACACTCAAATATCCATAAAAAAAGTTTAATCAAGGGAAGTCATCTGAGTCGTCCGATTAAAATAGTTTATATTTCTGTATTAATTGCACACAAAATTTTATTATAAAATAGATCCCCATCCATCTCATGAGAGAGGAAGGAGCGCTCGAGGCTTGAGGAACAGCTTGAAGCTTTGAGTGGGAGCTAAAAGTCAGTATTACTCCTGTAACCATCAACCACCATTGATCATCACGTGTCGACTGTCGTCGATCGCTATCGGTCGCCGCCCGTTTATCACAACAAGTTCATTCGCACGTCAACATTGAAATTCATAAGACATTGTAATCTTTTCCCGTCTGTAGGATGAGTGTCTAATCATTAACTTATATTAGATTTTTACAACTGGGCCATGCTCTCATAGTTTTTTTCCTTTCTGAATTTTTCATGTAAAAAATTAAGACGTGTCTCGACTACTTATCTCCCTTTATTTGAGTGTGTGATCAATTATTGTATAAAGCTATATATTTTTTTTGATGACATACAAAAGATTTGAGTAATGTAAATAAAAAAATTAAAAATTAAAAATTAAAAATATAAATATATAAGAATGATGCCGTATCCCTAAAACATTAGGGCCCCACAACCACCTGCTTCTTTTCTTTAAGAAGTAGAGCGCATGCGAAAAGTTACTCTAACCGTCCATATCAAAACCAACGGCATGGATAGGGTCGATGCCCAGCCTCATGGTCGCATACGAGAAAACTAATCTTGCTATTACGCACTCCCAAAACGACCAAATTGAGGTTAAAATTTCTGAGCAAATTGCGTGCTTTACTAAGAGGGTTCTAATTTTTGGTCCTGTAGAAATGTGCCGATACTAAATTGCTTATAAACCCGAGAAAGACAGTGTGGGACAATCGAGTCGACTCCTCGCGAAGGGAAGCAACAAAATTACTATTATGCCAGAATGCTTATAAACTTAATTAAGTAAAAATTAAAGGTTTAATTGCAAAATTACAGGTTAGCATATATGCTTCATGAATTACGCCGTATTTGACTCATCTAACGGCTCCGGGAAACCGAGTTAATTCAAAAACAACGAAATCCTATCCTGATCAAAAGGGCTAGTATCTATTTTGAGAAATTCACCGAAAAATTTCTCTGCCCGGATAGAGATTGCGGCGAAGCGCAGCAATCCGCACGAAATCTCTATGCGACTGGTTAGGCGTTGTTTGATCCTCTGCTGAAGTGGACGGTGGATCTGAGTTCACTGATGGAATTATGATGCAAACTCGCTGGTTCACGTTAAGCTTGTGTGCTTCGCATTAGGGTGGCCAAATAAAGAGCGCCTACGGTTTTATTTCGAGTAGGAGAGAGGGCGGGCCGCTATAGATTTGTGGCTTGTGGGAAGCAGCGGGTGGCTTTTCTTCGATCTATCTTTTAGGGCGAATCTGCATGCGGTTTTGTTAAACATTTTCTAGGGTTTGTGCTTCTTTTCCGCTCGATATATTTTTCTTATTGTAGGGTGCAATTTGGATTTTATGTTGGATCTTTGGGTTTAGGAGAGGTTCTTGACATTTTTCTTGTTGTTAGCGTGGGTTTAAGTTAATTTTTCTTGTTGAGATGCACTCCTACAGGTGGTCGATTTTGAGTGCAAGGGTTCGAGATTTCTAGGTCAGTTAATTAAACTTGAAATAGTGCTGCAGGCTTCAAGGNAGGTTTTTTACAAAGATAATATAAAATTTGTAATGGTTTTGTTTTGAAATTGCATGACCAGATTTATATTGTCTTTGATTTTGAAAACGCTCATATTACTGACAAAATTAAAGAATGACTGAGTTGTCATCCTAGATTGACTCGTGATCATTATAAATACGCTCAGTATTCTTGCTTCTATCATGTTCCTGAATTATGATGAAATATAGTCGTTTATTGATATACATTTAGTTCATTGATTTGCTTCTCTACTTGTTTTATATTCTTTATGAAAAATTAAAGAATAATAATTAGAAATAAACTCTTCAGGAGTTAAATTTATTTTTCTCTAATCTTTTTTCTCGGCCACCTTATCTTTCCTCCTTGCCACTATGATGAACCTTCCTATAGATAGGATCATGATCTTGAGAGCAAAACTAGGGATCACTCTTTAAAGAAAGCAAAAGATGACGAAAGAACGTTCAGAAGGTAGTGGGAAGAAACTTAAGAGGTTTGTAGAACTGGGAGCATCTAGAAAAGGAACTGTTTCAATTTAGGTGACTAGTTGAGTGTCAATCTATCGATCAGTGACTTGATCATGCAGTCTTATCAATTTTTTTTTCCGCCTTGTAGCTAGTAAGAATAAAAGGTTCGACGATGTGGTTTTTGAAGAAGAGATGTTTATCGAGATGCCACCCACGAATTAGCTATCTGATGCCTAAAATCTTGTATGAGATGGGTTCGTCAATAATATAAGTATATATGTCGATCAAGTAATATTTTGATTTTATGAGGATAGTTGTTAAAATATTCCTAACATATAAAGTTCTAAAGTAATACACTGTTGCATCTTGTTTTAAGTGATACAAGTGCTAGAAAGAACATCCTAAGAATCCTAAAACAAAAATGGAAGTAACAGATAAGTAATAACTTTGAGTCCTTCAGAGATGTGAGGCTCATGCTCCGGTGCTACTAGTATAATATTCTCTCTATAATTTTTTAGATTTCCCTTACTTGATAGTTGTTAAATAGGAATACAATCTTCCTTAGCATAAATCTAAGTCATAAGAAGAGTTGGAAATTGTAATACTGTTATGAGAGACTTAATTACGTAGTGTATTTCAGGATTCATTGGATCCCCTATCTATGTTATTTCCTAATGATAATATGTTTGTTTCACAAAGCTATCGCGTGTTAACCTACTCGTTCTTCAAAGTGACATTTAGAAATCCCAAATCATAAGATATTTTAATATTTTGTCAAGTCATAATCAAAGTAAATTAAAACAAAAAGTTAGCACATTAATGTTTAAAAATCAAATGTACGAAAAATTTAATGTGAAAAAACATATACTAAAAACTAATAAAAACCTACCCTTATATCGTAGGAGCATGAAAATATATTTAGCTATGATAAATGAGGTAGGAAAATAGTGAAAATTTTATTAGAAAAACTATAGAAGCAAGTGCAAAAAAGTTCAAACTTACAACCAAAACATTTACTCTTACATAACATCAATATCTCATTGTATAATAGGAAACTCTTCATAATCTCCCTCACACCATATCATTGAATATCTCTCTCACACTGCAATTCTCAAAACTCTAAACTAAAAGAAACTTAGAAGTTCCCTTCTCTAGGGAAGAAGGAAGAGAACCCTAGGGTTTGAGGTGGGGCCCTAATTCCTAAAATCTTACTGAAGTTTACACAACTCCTCTAGGACATCCCAAAAATTCTTTGTTGAATGTCACTTGCCAAATATGAACTGTAAAAAATTTTCAAAACAAGAATTCAACTAACATCAGTGAAGCTATGCCCATTTCTGGTGTAACTACGCCACATGCCAGTACTCCTACATGGCGTAATTATGCTATAGATCCATGTAACTGACGCAATTGTAATTACATCAAACATAGAAGCTAGAGTAAATAAACCAAAACATTGCATAATTATGTAAGTCCAACATTTTTGTCTGCTTCTTATTTTAGCTCTAGAATGCATTGTCAACCTTTGTATCCTAGAAAATATCACCAAAAAATTTTCCACAAATATAAAATCTTGATAAATATGAAAGAAATATGATAGTTAAATAGTAAAATCACATAAATTTGTGTATCACCCTCTATATGTAACCTTAAATCCTCATGTAAGTTCATTTATATGTGTCTTATTGAACATCATCAAATTTAAAATCGTGATAAATATGAAAGAAATTAATATCGTTGGCCCTGGAGAATTCTGAGGATCTGTTGAAATTCTGCTGCCAGTGGATTCATATTTAAATTTAAAAAGAAATGGAGCAGATTTGGCAAAACACTGCATCCCAAAAGTGCGGTACAACAGAGTTTGTGTTACATTAAGAAGAATGGATAAGAGCAAAATACCACATGGATTTTGTCCAGACCCAGAATTGGAAGAACTATGCCCATACAAGCTATGAGATAGTTATACCTCTAAGTGCACGCGAAAGAAAGTCATCTTGATCATGAGCTCGCCATAGAAGGCAGATAAATAGTTCTTGTCACTTTTTGTACTGCATCACTATATGGCAGATATGATATGTAATGTTTCATATGTATTCAATATTTGATATGTTTTCAGCATTTGATGCTTCAAAATGTATTCAATATTTGATATGTTTTCAGCATTTCATGCTTAAAAATGTATTCAACATGTTGGCTTTTGACAGCTTTAGCATGCGTTCAACTTGTAACACATATTTTAAGCAGTTTAATGAAGTTTCTTTCAGATTTCAGAATATCTGTCAGATTGTCTTTTTTGTGCGATGGATAAAGAGCCATAGAACCACCCGTTGGTTCTAAATTATAATGAACAAAGAACGATACAACGAAAAACTGATAATAAAATTTAAATAAATTTTTTTAAAAAAAAGATCAATCAATGGAGATTAAATTTGGAAAAAAAATACCCTGATAATCAAACGATGAGAAAGACAACAAGAAAAATTTTAAATTTATTTATTTAATTCCTTTCAAATTCAAAGTTCCAAACTCTTCACTTTTGCAGCACAAATGTCTCTGTCTACACAAATTTGTCACAATTTCCCATGGAGTGCCACACTCCTCACAAAATCTCAGCAAATTTGTGCAAATCTTTGTATTCAAGAAGTCTCAGCTCTCGGGATAAGCTTCACTCCTAATCCCTTCCAAGCAATCTCAACACTTGGGATAGGCTTCAAACCCACTCCCTTCTCAGCAATATCAGCAGTCGGAATAGGCTTCAGTCATACTCCCTTCTCAGCAATCTCAGCACTCAAGATATGCTTCAGTCCTACACCCATCTCAGCAATCTCAGCACTTGGGATAGGCTTCAATCCTACTCCCTTCTTAGCAAACTCAGAACTCAAGATGGGCTTTAGTCCTACTCACTTTTCAACAATCTTAGCACTCGAAATAGGCTTGAGTCCTACTCCCTCTTCAACAATCTCAACACTCCGGGTCAATTCATGAATTCTGATTCCCATCTTCTTAGAGTGATACCTGAATTTTAGTTCTTATCTCGTGGTCAGTACTTGAATTCTGATTCCCATCTTCCAAGTCTAGTACCTGATTTCTAGTTCTCATCTCGGGGTCAGTACCTGAATTTTAATTCCCATTTTTTGGGGCTGATACCTGAATTCCAGTACTCATCTCGGGGTTAGTACTTAAATTCTGATTCTCATCTTCCGAAGATGGTACCTGAATTTCAGTTCTCATATCGGGGTCAGCACCTAAATTCTGATTCCCATCTTCTGGGGCTGGTACCTGAATTCCAGTTCTCATCTTGGGGTCAGCACCTGAATTCTGATTCCCATCTTCCAAGGCTGGTACCTGAATTCCAGTTCCCATCTCAGGGTCAGTACCTTAAATGTGATTCCCATCTTCCAAGAATGGTACCTAAATTCCAGTTCTCATCTCCAGTTCAAAACCTAAATTCTGATTCCCATATTCTGAGGATGGTACCTAAATTTCAGTTCTTATCTTGGGGTCAGTACCTAAATTCTAATTCCCATCTTTTGAGGCTGGTACCTAAATTATAGTTCTCATCTCAGGGTCAGTGCCTAAATTTTGATTCCCACATTGAAGTTGGGTGTAATGTCCCTAATTGTTTCCATTATTTGACTAGATCTAGTTTGGATATAATGTCACTAGCTGTTGCTCGAACGGGTATAGTCTTTTCTTTCCGGGGTAATGTCCTTAATGGTTGTTGTTCTCTGCACTGTTGTCACCTCTTGAGTTGGATGTAATTCCTTGTGATTTCCATCTCAATTTGGTCTCCTCATACTAAATTCTATCCTCTGAAACTTTTAAAATTAAAATTGAAATTGAAATTTATTTTTAAACATTGAATTAAAATCAAATCTTCGTTGTGACGGTTAGTTTTCCTGATGGTTGATTATGGAATCTCTTTCTTTTTTCCCCAGCAATAGTCCTTGCTTACTCCCCAGCGAAAATCTTTTACTATTTTTTTCTGTTCTGTTCTGAGTGTGCTAACTTAGACAGTTGTGTTGGTTTTGGTTATTCTCTTCGGTCAACACCAATATGTGTGGTGTACTGACCCAACACACCTCACCTATTGAGGGTCCATTTGTTGACCTCACTTCTGGTTGAGATCTATTTTCCTCCTTAGTAGACTAAGGTCTAGCCATAGGACTTTCTTGACGGATATTCCTAGAGGACTAGTAAAGGAACCCTCAGCATTAGAAACTCTAAACTTTTCTTTGTTGAATTTGAAGTTCCACATATTGGTCATAACCTCTAACATTTAGTAGGTGGGGCAAGTATGGGGGAGCTCAAAGGGAGTCCCCGTAGGACTGTTTGGCCTTAGGATGGACCCTAAGTGGTGTGGCCTTGGAAAGTTTCACACACACACACACACACATTTGATCCCTACTACTTACACTTACATCCTCAGGCTTTAGTCAAATATGCTTAGTTGGTCCCTTAACTCTTTGAGAAAGTTATGTAGATAATCCCCTATGCCACTAGCCCAATGCTAGGGTTTAGCTGAGACCGATACATGGAGGACCCAAAGTGTGAATTTTATTGGTCCATGGCTTAAGTAAAATGGTTGTGTTGTTGACAACCTCAATTCTACTAAAATACCCAATTTAGACTTTTGCCCCCAAAATCCACCTAATTTACCAAACTACCCTTGAAATCCCAATTTTGACCAAAATCCCAAAAATTACCCAAACTACCCAATTTTGTCCAAAAATAATTTCAAACCATTTGAAAACACCCAAATTGCTCAAAACATTCCAAAATTTTTAAAACTACCAAAATACTCCTAATTTTGCCAAAATTTAAAAAATACGCGTGGTGACTCAAACTATTCCAAAACCTTTAAAATCATTTCAAATGCCCCGAAAACTAATTTAGACCACTACATTGAGTCCAATTTGACCTATTTTGACCAAAAGCCCCAAATTGCCCTCAAAGACCCAATTACCCCAATATACCCCCAATGTCCACCAATTGATCTGAATTTTATCCAATTTCAATTCTAAACTCAAATTCATCATGCCTAAATTTGATTGAAACCAAATCCATGTTCAGTTGTGCCCAATTTCAAACCTAAATCCTAAGCCCAATTTAAAATCCTTAATTTGAGCCTAAGCCAAAATTTCACCAAATTGAATCCTCAAACCAATCCAATTGACCCAATTTACTAAACCAAATTGAACCCCCAAACAATGAGATATGGTGAAGTTATCAGACACAGAACTAATTTTTGTATTGAAAGTTTCAAATATGAAAAAGACGTCCTCCTCCTTACAATGATACTATGGTGAATGAAAGATAAAGATTAGTGAAGACCTTGTATTGTGTCAAATAGGAGCATACCTATTCCTTAACCTCTTCCAAGTGCTATAAGGAATATTGGTTAATTCAAGGTTTAGTCTCTAAATCAGTGGTTAGGCTGAGAGGATACTGACTCTCACTATAGAGTTCCCACTTCCCTTCGTCTGAAGGCTAACTCTAGCTTTAGTTTCCAACCACTAAGATTGAATTGGGGATTTTATTCTATCACTCTAAAATCTACAATTCAATGCCAAAAAAAATATATTTCCCTATTTATTTTCATTCAAACCCCATGAACTTCACCATCCATGGAATTTGAATGTGATCTTTACTTTTGTTGTAGAATATATAATTCTTCCGGGTCATATGTTTCACAACAAGTTTTAACAATTCAATTGGCTAGAATGAAAAGTAAATGAAGCACAAAGTGTAAACCATCACAACATTTTAGCATCAATTCGACACATCCAATCTTAATCATCACTTCACCATATCTCATTGCAAAGAGAAAGACAAAGAAATATACTCAAAATTCATGAGGAAGATATGAGAAAATAAGGATTTTATATATATAAGCAACATCATACAAATAATAAGAAGTAAATACAACTTATCTCAATTTCTTTCCCAAGCAAATCCCTTGAAGTTCCTTTAAAGTTTCTTCTCACTTTACAATAAAACACAATTCCCTTTTTATACAAGTAAGGAAGAAGCAATCTCTCACTCTCTGTCTCTTCCTGCACTCCTTAGAAAGGAATCCTTCACGAGACTCTCACAACACTCTCCAAAAAAGACAAAACACTCCCCAGAAGACTCACACCCACCGAACTAGGGCGCTAGAAACACTTTAAATTTGTTTAGATTGATATTTACTAGAGACTCCTAAGAAAACCCTCCAAAATTCGTACAAATATATTGAATTCGGGCTCAAACCGACATCAGGAGCTGACAGCGCTTGATTGGACGCCACTCTATCGCTTCAAATGTTCTGAACTCTCTGGAATTGGGCACCATTGATGCTGGATAGGGCGTCGTCGGCCCCAGGAGGTAGATTTGTCTAACTTTCCTCTTTTCTCTCCAAATTCATTCCTTTTTTCTTTCTTTTGCTCCAAATGCCTTAAATCATCACACATGCAACAGGACAAGAAAAATATATTCCTTTAAAGTGCAATATCACTAAAAATGAGTAAAAAATACATAACAAAAATTCAACATACTTTTGTTGTGTCAAAATCCCCAAAACTTAACTATTACGTGTCCTCAAGTAATTCTTCTACTACATAAAATTATGGTTCATGGTAGTGAATTTTACTTTAAAAATACCATTATTTTTTATTTAACCGAATATAATAACAAGACTTTCAGAAAACTTTTTAACAATTTAGGTCAAAATTATAGGTGTAAGACCTTCTAGTTGTTAAGTCTAAGAGTTCTAAACGCATATTCATTTCAAGAATAATTTTAATTTGTCACAATAAAGGCACTTGGAAGAATAATATGAAAAGGAAGTCCATAAGAACTCTATTAGTAAGGATGTTAATACTTTAAATATAAATTCAGAAATATAATTAAATTCTTTTATTTAAGTTGATTCCAGTGAAACCAATTTTTGATTAGGCATCTCTTCACGCTTCTCCTCACATATATTTTCTTTTTCTATATGGATTGATTTTCAATCCTTTCTTTCTTTTTCTTGAGGGATTTCTTTTCAATCCTTTCTTTTATTTTTATGTGAGGATTACTTTATTTGGATAGCCTTTAATAATTTTGAACTTCAATATTCTCTCCCTAAAGTAGGAACTTGAGACATTCCTTTACTTTATCAATGTATATTAGTTTTTAATTGATTCATCATAGAGTCTCAATTTTTTTCCTTTCATATAAACTTCTAAGTCTCTTAATATTTTAAAGTACAGTTTTCATTTACTTTAAATAATCAACTATAGTCTAATCCTCTTATACTAAAAATCTTGGCCTATAAAGTTAATCTTTATTACTAAAAATTTTCACTTAAGCCTTCTAAGATATTTAAATAAAAACAAAAATTTAGTTATCTAAAGTTAAATCATAATATCAGAAATCATATTAAACTTAATTTTGAAAGAAAATAATATTTTTATTGAGGACAACTAAAAGTTAATTTTTCCTCCCCAAACTTAAGCTTTTCATTAAACACTATAGTAGAGGTAAAAACACAAAAGATATCTAACCTTTTGTAGCGGGCTTTTAATAATTTGAGGTGTTGTAGGTATTAATAGAAGATTTGAACTAGCAAGCCTGAAACCATTATAAGCTTTTCTAATTTCAAAGTAAAGGAACAAACAAACAAACATTCATTCATCACAATCACATTATAGTTTTAACACAGTAAAATCATATAAAAAAATAGATTACAAATGCATAAGATCACATATCTAAAATAAACTACGAACACAATACTCTACCAAACATCTTATCCTGCATTTTCTGGTTCTTCCTCTGATTGTTACGGAGTGTAGTGGGGACAAGTAGGAAAGATCACACTAGAGTCTCCCCTCATGAATATAACATGAGCATCATGGAAATGTATATCATACTCAATCATTTTCCTTGTGTGCTCATCATTTTTATCATTTCTTGCTTCCAATCTAGTAATCTGATTGTGCAGTCTCTCAATGTCACCTATTTATATCATCAATTACTCCATAACATCAGAAAGAGTATAGGTCCTGGGGGTAGAAGGAATATCATGGCTAACAGAAGGGGAAAAAGGAACAACACTAGTCTTACTCCCTGATCTCCATCCCACATGAGCTTCATAGGTACGAATGTTAGATTTACTAATAGGCTTCAAAGGATGGACCAATTCTTCATTGCTATCAAACACACTCCTGATTGTACACATAGTGTATAAATCAAGGCAGGATGTCCTAATCCTTCATTGGTCTCTCCCTTCACAATAGTCTGAACACTTTTATAGATAACAACACTGATGTCAAATAATCTCAAATTTTGAATACAAAAATTCAAAGTAGCTCTATCTATAATAACATCACTATGATGATAAGTAGGCAGTAATCTTGCAAAAATGAAATAGTGTTAGGCTTTAGATGCGACATTTAACATAGAAGCAAGAAAAATTATCCTTTGCGTTTGCTTAATTTTCCACTCTCCTTTCCCATCAGTAAGAAAGGCAATAACTTCATCTATGTTAGAATCCATAGTGCCAAATGATGTATCTCATAGAAACCTGGATTCCTCAACTGATAAAATGCATTAATTCGGTTTGGGGTAAATTCTATCATTTTCCCTTGAACAGATACATGATCTCCCTTAATCCATGATAGATTTGCATAGAATTCACAGACTATACCCAAAATCGCATCGACAGTAAACTAAAAAATATTTCCCATTATCGATCAGCAATAAACTACTCCACAACTCTGCAAGGATTTTCAAAGGCTTGATCTTGTATACACTTTTTATTGCAAAGGTTCGAATTGAAGTGGCATTACGCTTTAATATTAACAAATTTTTCTTCATTAAAATGTAATTTCCTCTTCCTCTTACTCATCTTTGGAGCCATTCAAAATTTTCTAAGAAAATGTGAAAATAAACCTAAATCAATTTCAAAATCACATTGTATTAAATTCCAAAGACAAATCTTAACAAGTACTTCACTAAAAACTTCAAATTTCGGATCTCCCCAATGTAGGAGATTTCCATGGTGAAAATTGAAAAATCTTAGTTTAAAGGAGAGTTTTTACCTAGAGAAGATGAAATCCAAACTTTTCAAGCCTTGAAAACTCCCCAAATTCTAATGCAAGCAAATCCTAGGTGATGTTTTCGGCCTTGGTTGGAGGTAGAAGACAATAGAAGGAGTGAAAATGGCGGGTCCCTAGGTTAATTTGTGATTTTAAGTCAAATCTGGGCATTTTGGGTTTTGGACGTCGTCGGTGCTCTACTTAAGTCGTGGGCCAAAACTCTCTGTAAATGGGCGTCGTCGGTGCTAGTTCAACTTTCAGGGTCTCGAATAATCTTTTTTTTTTGCAATTTCGATCGTTTAAAAGTCACACTAGGATCTAATTAGACTTTTTAAGCATCATATATCATAATAAAATGATGAACTAACATCAATTTTACACAAACAACACAAAACATAACTTTAATATACATATAAAATCTAAATTACAAACATACAAATTAGAGTGCTCAAATACATAAGTTCATCAAACCAAACCACATAAAATGTCAGCGTCACACACAACAACAATACTGTAGCACAGAAAACCAAACATAAACACAAATTCCAAGCAAAATAAGTCTGAAATCTTATAGTAAAGCAATTCAAATAACAAGCACACCTATTATATTAAAGTTCAAATACTAAATACTATATATAAAGTAGATTCACTACTCCTCGTCAATATCATTGCTATCTTCTCCTTTGATATCTCTTATGGATTAGTGGTGCAAGAACAAATTGTAAAAGGGTCGATACAAGAATTCGTCAGTCGAATCTTCAGAAATCAAAGCCTTTCTCTTCATCAAACGTAGCAAACCTTCTTCAACACGCCTAGTGTGATTAAATTGCTACTTTATCCGCCAATTCAGATGATCAAATAAATCTGAGATTTTTTAATTACATTCATAAGATTTTGTACCTCTTTCTCCAATGTCTTAATCATCTTCAGAATCAACAGTGAATTTTTGGAAAAGTAGGGCAGAATAGGTTGTGAACTCTGAGATGGTTGGTCCGCAATTGTGCTCATATCATTTTCATCCGCAATTGTTGGGCAGTTAAAAATGTTACTTTGGTCCAGGGCCTTCCAAAGAAGAAGCGCTTTTTCTCAGATTTCATATGACACTTGTGATTGGCTGTAGAGAAGAAATATGGTGGAAGGATGTCCAGGTTCAAATTTCTTTTTTATAATCTTTCAATCATTTCATATCTTCATTTTCTTCTTATAAATTATATCATTATCATATGATTCATTTCTAATTTCTTCAAATTCATTCAGTTGCAATAATTTTTTCTCACTAGCATCCTTTAAATTGAAATTTAATTATTTTATCGCTCAATATGCTTTATGCTCCAATTCTACTGGTAAGTGGCAAGTCTTTCCAAAATCTATTCTATTAGGAGACATTCCTACAGGAGTTTTATAAGCAGTCTTGTATACCCATAATGCACTATCTAATCTTACAGACTAATCTAATTTATGGGGATTTATAGTTTTCTCCAAAACTCGTTTAATTTCACGATTAGATACCTCAGCTAAATCACTAGTTTGGAGATGATAAGCGGTAGAGATTCTATGCATAATATTATATTTTTCAACCAATCTCCGATTCATATTATTTCCTAAAATGAGATCCACCATCAGTAATGATTAATCTCGACATTCCATTTCTTGTAAAAATACTTTTCATTAAATATTTTGAAATACTCGATCATCACATTTTGGTAAAGTTATTGTTCTAGCCATTGTAGTACATAGTTTACAGTAATCAATATATATAAATTCTGAAATGAAGGAAAAAATGGTCCCATAAAATCTAATCCCCAAACATCAAAGATCTCAACTTCTAATGTAAAATTTAGAGACATTTCATTTCTTCAAGAAATATTACTTACACTCTGACATCGATCACATGTTTTAATATATCTATAAACATCCCTAAAAATAGTAGGCCAATAGAACCAGATTATAAAATCTTATGTGCAGTTTTATCAGTTCCAAAATGTCCTCCAAATTTTGAATCATGACATCTTTGAATAATTGGTTCAATTTCTTCAAAAGGCACACATCTTCTAATAACAAGATCTTTACATTGTTTGTATAAGTATAGGTCATCCCAAAGTAAAATTTGGCATCATATATAAATTTCATCTGTTGTTGCATTGTTAATTCAGGTGGTAAAATATTACTCACAATATAGTTCACAATATCAGCATACCATAATAAATTCCTTTCCTTAATATTATAAAGTTGTTCAAAAGTTTCTATTATTTTCTTTTCAAAATCAGATAATTCATGTTATTCTAGTCTACATAAATGATAGGCTATTTGATTGTTAACTCCATTTCTATCTACAATCATAAAGTCAAATTATTGCATTAAAAGTATCCATCAGATTAATCTTGGTTTAACGTCCTTCTTTTACATTCAATATTTGCTAGTTGAATGTTCTGTATGCACTATACATTTAGGTCCAATTAAATATGACCTAAATTTTGCAAAAGCATATACAATAGCTAATAACTCTCTTTCAGTAGTGGTATAATTAATTAGAGCATTATTAAGAGTTTTACTAGTATAATAAATTACTTTAAATATTTTATCATGTCTTTGCCCTAAAACAACTTGAATAACATAATCACCAACATCACACATTAAATGAAATGGTTTCTCCCAATCAGGTGAAACTATTATAGAAGCAGTGATTAATTTTTCTTTTAATAATTCAAAGGATTTTTAACATTCTTCATTAAAATCAAATTTCTTATATTTTTTTAAAAGTTGGCACAAAGGCTTAGTGATTTTTTAAAAATCTTTAATATATTGTCTGTAAAAATCAACATGTCCTAGAAAACTTCTAACCCCTCTCACTGTAGTAGTACGTGATAATTTTCTAAAAATTTGAATTTTTGTAGGTTCTACTTCAATGCGATGTTCAGAAATTTTATGCCCAAGTACAATTCCTCCTGCAATCACAGATTGACTTTTTTCCCAATTTAGAACTAAATTTGCACTTTCGCATAACTCTAAAAATTTTTCTAAATTATTTAAATATGTGTCAATTGAAATTTCAAATACAAAAAAAATCATCCATAAAAACATCTATTCCATTATCAATCAGATTGCTAAAAATGACATCATACATCTTTGAAATATTATAGGTGCATTACATAATTCAATGGGCATTCTTCGAAAAGTGAAAGTTCCATATGGGCTAGTAATTATGGTCTTTTTTTTATCCTCAGGAGCAATAGGGATTTGATGATGATCGATATATCTATCCAAAAACCAATAATATTTGTGCTGAACTAATCTATCCAACATTTGATCTAGAAAAGGTAAAAGAAAGCGATCTTTCCTAATGGCGGCATTTAATATTCTATAATCGATACATATTCGCCAACCAGTGACTTGTCTTGTTGGTATTATTTCATTTCTTTCATTCACATCAATGGTCACTCCTCTTTTCTTAGGAACATAATGGGCTGGACTTTCTCAAGTACTGTCTGAAATTGGATATATAATTGCAACATCTAATCATTTTAAAATTTCCATCTTTACTACTTCCTTCATCATTAGATTGAATCTTCTTTGTGGATCAACTCTAGGTTTATTTTTTTCATCTAATAAAATTCTATGCATACAGATCAAAGGACTGATTCCTTTAATATCAGTTATAGTCCAACCAAAAGCTTTTCTGTATCTTTTTAATGTATCTAATAATTTTTGTTCTTGTAAATCATTTAAATTTGAGGATAATTCTCTTAAAAACACTTACTTTAAGTGGTTAGGGATAATTTTCATTTCAAATTCAAGAGGTTTTGTATTAGATGGAATTAGAATTTTATCATCATTTTCTGTAGTATCCAATATCTCAAATCTTTCCTGAACATAATCCAGTTCTTCATTATCTATCTCAACATGATCATCTTCCATTTCATGACCATCCTTATAATTCAAATCTTCATTCTGTATTTCCTCTTCAAACTTTTCCTTAAAATGATCATCTCTCAAATAATCACAAATTTCCATTTGAAAGCATACATAATCCTTTTATATTAAGGGATATTTCATTGATTTTAAAATATTAAATGTTACCTCTTGATCATTAACTCTCATAGTTAATTCTCCTTTTTGAACATCTATCATAGCTCTTCCAGTCGCAAGGAATGGTCTTCCCAAAATAATAGGAACTCCATATCTAACACAATAAAGTCCATAGGAAAGATAAATTTATTAAACTTTATTAAAACATCTTCTACAACTCTTTTAGGATAAGTAATAGAACGATGAGCTAATTGAAGAGTTACAGAAGTAGGGGAAATTTCTCCAACTTTTTTACTAAAATATCTTCTACAACTCTTTTAGGATAAGTAATAAAAAAATTATCTAATTGAAGAGTTACAGAAGTGGGGGAAATTTCTCCTATTCCCAACTTCGTAAAAGTTGATAGAGGCATGAGGTTAATACTGGCTCTCAAATCACAAAAGGCTCTTCCTAAAAAAATTTCACCTATCGCACAAGGAATACTGAAACTACCAGGATCTTTAAGTTTTTCATGAAGCTTTTTCTTAATAATTGCGCTACACTCTTTACTAAGTGCAACCATCTCGTGATCTTTAAACTTCCTTTTTTTTAAGTATATTCTTCGTAAACTTCACACAATCTAACATTTGTTCTAAGGCTTCAACGAAGAGAATATTTACTGTTAATTTATTGAGAATTTCTAAAACTTTTGAAAATTGTTTACCTCTCTCTTGTTGTTTCAATCTTTTAGGAAATGGAGGTGGTAGTCTTTCTACAGTAATTTTCATCGGATTAAGCGAATATTCAGAATATATATATATATATATATATATATATATATATATATATATATGTGTAAAAGAGAGAG
>JXCR01090654.1:293502-324117 GCA_002079205.1 Phalaenopsis hybrid cultivar
TATATATATATATATTATCGTTTCCTTTTTCAATTTCCACCTTCTCTTTTTCAACTTTAGTTTCTATTTGTACTCTTGTTTCCAATTCTTTTCCACTTCTTATTTGAATAGCTTTAATTTGTTCTTTACATTGATCTTCTGGATTGATTTCAACTTTGCTCTGGAGAGTTCTTGGAGGTCTATTACTAAATGCAGTAACAATATGCTTCAATTGAGTTTCCATATTTTTAATTGCATCTTCCTGACTTTGTAATTGATTCCCATGACTTTGTAATTGGTTCCCTTGATTTTGTAATTAATTCCATATGTTTAAAACTAATTCTTCCATAGATAATTTCTTCTCCTTAAATTGTGGGTTACTATTAAAACATGAAAGATAATAAGGTTTATAGTTACTGTTTCCATGGTTGTTCAAGTTTCCCAATGGGTTCACTGAATTGTTCCCCACTGCAGATTAGCAGTAGTAGTGTTATTATTATTCAAATTTAGATTTGGGTGGTTTTTCCAATAGAAATTATAATAATTCAAGTAAGTATTATTGGGTCTATTATTTATAGCATTCAAGGTTTCATACAATTATTGAGAATCTACTATTTGTTCTAATTAATTTTCCTCTAACACCTTAAGCGTTTGAGAATAATTCATTCTACATTGATCTATTTTCTTTGAAAGAGTAGCAATTTGAGAAACTATCATGGTTATAGAATCAAAATCATGCATACTAGCTACTTTTTTAGGATTCATCCATTCAGAGGGCCATCGAAAATTATTAGTAGTCATCTTCTCTAGTAAATTATATGCCTCATCAAAAGATTTTGACATTAATGATCCACCAGTAGCGGCATCATTAATAAATCTAAGAGATCCTACTAATTCATTATAAAATGTTTGAATTATTAACCAATTAAGTAAAGAGTGAAGTGGACATTTCCTAAGGAGATCTTTAAATCTTTCCCAAGTATTGATTCCCCTTCAAACTAGCAAAAACATGTAATATCATTTCTAAGCTTAGCAGTTTTTGATGGAGGGAAATATTTTGACTAAATTTTTTGTGATAATTCTTGCCAAGTTCTGATAGAACAAGGTGCTAATGAATTTAACCACGCCTTAGCTTTATCCCTCAGTGAAAAAGGAAAAAAAGTTTAAATCTGACGGCGTCATTCGACACTCCATCATATTTAAATGTATCACATAATTTTATAAAACTAGAAAGATGTAAATTAGGATCTCCATTCAGTGTCCCACCAAATTTATTATTTTATATCATTTAGATAATAGCAGGTTTAAGTTCAAATGAATTAGCAGCTACATCAGGATTTTGAATAGTTAAGTGAATTTCATCTGATATAGAGTTAGCATAATCTCTTAAAAGTCTAGGTTGATGTTCATTTTCATTTCTTTGATTATTTAAATTTTTCGCCATTTTGTTTGAATTTTTAAATTCTTTTGGTTGTTTCCAAATTTTTCTAATAGTACGTTTTAACTCTGAATCGTAAGACACTAAAGCTTCAAATCCAATATTACACTCACAAAATAACACTAAACACTTTTAAAGTAAGAGAGCACACACAATTGCAAATTAATAAATAAAGGATTTCAAATAATACTAATTTTACTGTTACCGTATTTATACTTTGATCGCGTCTTTTTTATATCTAGATTTTATTAAGTTGACACCACTACTTAAAGACTTTAATCTATAACAATGGTAACTAAACTTGATGCGTACATTCTATTTTTGATTAATTTTTTATATCTTTTATTTAGTCAAAATTATATAAATGCAAGTATACGTATCGCTCAAGTAATGCAGGGCTCTAGTGGATTCCTGGTTATCGATCCCAAAGAGAAAGTTACGAAACCTTAAAGTGTAAAGCGTAATATAGAAATCCAATATCCAAATCACAATGTGCGTACTATAAATATTAAAGTTGTTAATGTGTAAAGATGGTTAAACATTTAAGTTTACTAAAGTTACTTGTTAAGTTTCTAAAAAAAGCTATCTAACACAGAACTAAGTTTTGTATTGATTGTTTCAAATACAGATAATACGTCCTCCCTATTACAATGATACTATGGTGTGTGAAAGATAAAGATTAGTGAAGACCTTGTTATGTTCCAAATAGGAGCATACATATTCTTTACTTTCTTTTGATTGCTATAAAGAACATTGGCTAATCCTAGGTTTAGTCCCTAAATTCATGGTTAGGTTGGGAGGATATTGGCTCTCACTCCAGAGATCCCACATCCCTTGGCCTGAAGGCTAACTCTCGCTTTAGTTTCCAACCACTAGGACTGAATTGAGGATTTTATTCTGTCACTCTAAAATCTTCAATTCTACACCCAATAAAATATATTTCCCTATTTATTTTTATTCAACAACCATGAACTTCACCATCCATGGAATTTGAATGTGATCATCACTTTTATTGTAGAATACATAGTCCTTCCGGATCGTATGTTTCACAACTATTTTTAACAATTCAATTGGCTAAATTGAAAAGTAACTGAAGCATAAAGTGTAAAATCATCACAATATTTTAGCATTAATTTGACACATCCAATATAAATCATCACTTCCCCATATCTCATTGCTAGGAGAAAGAGAAAGAAATCTACTTAGAATTAATGAGGAAGATATTACAAAATAAGGATTTTATATATAAAAGCAATCTCATACATACAATAAGAAATAAATACAACATATCTCAATTTCTTCCCTAAGCAAATCCCTTGAAGTTTCTTTGAATTCTCTTCTCTCTTTACAACAAAACAAAATTCCCTCTTTAGATATATAAGGAAGAAGAAATCTCTCACTCTCCTTCTCCTCCTACACTTCTTAGAAATGAATCCTTCGCAAGGCTTTCACAAACCCTAGCCTCTCACAACACTCTCCAAACAAGAGAAAAGTCTCCCCACAAGAGTCAACCCACCAAACTAGGGCGTCAAAAACACTTTAAATTTGTTTACAACAAATTTCCCAAGAGATTCCTCAAGCAACCTTAAAAAATCCATCCAAATACATTGAACTCGGGCTCAAACCAACATTAGGCACCGTTGGCACTTATCATTTCAAATGTTTTGAACTCTCTAGAATTGGGCGTCGTCAGTGCTGGATAGGGTGTCATCAGTGCCAGTAGGCAGATTTGTCTAACTTGCCTCTTTTCGCTCTAAATTTGTTCCTTTTTTATCTCTTTTGCTCCAAATGCCATAAATCATCACACCTGCAACAAAACATGAAAAATACCTTTCTTTAAAGTGCAATATCACCAAAAATGAGTAAAAATACATATGAAAAATTTAGCATATTTTTGGTGTGTTAATATCAAGTCATTATGTTCATTCATAGTCAAAGTCACTCCTCCTTTCTTTAGAACACAGTGAATTGGACTAACCCATGCACTATCTGAAATGGGGTAGATAATTCCAGCATCAAACCACTTTAAAATCTCTTTCATAACAACTTCTTTCATAATAGGATTTAATCTCCTTTTAGGATCAGCCCCGGGTTTGTAGTTCTCTTTCATATGAATTACACACATACAAATTGAAGAACTGATTATGTTAATATCAGCAATTGTCTATCTGAAGTCTTTCTTATAATTCTTCAAAGTTTTCATTAAACTCATTTCTTCTTCTGTAGTTAATTTTAAGAAAATTATAATAGGTAATGTTGAGGAATAACCTAAAAGGGCTTACTTTAAATGTTCAGGAAGTTACTTCAACTCGAGCCAGGAGGTTTTTCAATCGATGGACAAAAAAAGTTATCTTTTTCTATTGTGTTAACAACTTCAAAACTTTCTCAAACATAATTTGAGTCTTCCTTGTAAAAATCTTCACATTGATCTAATTCATCTTCTTGCTCGTGTTTCAACTCTTTCATTTCAGATTTCTCTTCATTAGTTGTTTTGAAATGAAATTCACTTTTTTATCTTTTCACGTACATTCTATAATATTCATCACCTTTACCTTTTGTATGATATTTCATTGATTTAGAATTTTTAAACATCACTGTGATTGATGCGCATAGTTAATTCCCCTTTCTACACTTCTATCATTGCTCTTCCTGTGGTTAGGAAATGTCTCCCCAAAATGATAGGTATCTCCTTATCTTCCTCATCTAGCACTATAAAATCATCAGGAAAGATAAATTGATCCACTTTAACTAAGACATCTACTATAACCCCTTTAGAATATGTTATTAAATGATCTGTTAATTGCAGAGTTATAGTAGTAGGGGATATTTCTATTAATCCCAATCTTTTAAATTTTGATAATGGCTTATGGTTAATGTTCACACCTAAATCACATAAAGATTTCCCATAAAATTTGTCTTCTATTGCACATGGAATTGTGAAGTGATACACAAAAATAATATGTTATTTTAAGTAGAAATTTTATGCTTATTTTATATGATATTACACTATAAAGAAGGGTGTTTTCATGTTTTAGTTGCAGGTATATCATGTTTAGACATTTGGAGAAAAAGTAGAAAAAATGACGAAACTTAGATCCAAAATAGTGAAGTTTTTATATTCCGGCGCATGATGCTCCAATTTGACCAGATGTGCCAAAACCTAGAACAGTGCGGTCTTCAGCAAAATGGCGCATGATGTGATAGATTGGCGCTAGATGCACCATTCGGCAGAGAGCTGGCGCATGATGCACCAAATTTGACATTAAATGTGCCAGAGATGACTTTCTGCGGATTAAGACGATTCAAGATGAGTTTTGTGCAAATTTTCAAAGGGACACTTATTCTAAACACAGCTTTGAATAATTCAATGCATCTAGATAATTTGGAAGGTTCTTTTATGAAGGGATATGTCTCATGGATCAGTGGACATGTCTTTTAAATTCAAAAAAGTTGACTTTTAGATAGAATTTTGGGGGGAATTTTAAATTCATTTTGGAGGGAGGCTGCCTTTGATAAAAAAGAGGGAAGTCTAAAGCTAGAAAGGAGAGAGGAGTTTTAGGGGCGTGAGGTGTGTGATGTAAGGAAGGAGGGTTAGAGAGAGAGAGAGATAAAAAGTCAAGGGCTTAGAGATTTTCTTCAAGGATTGTAAGAGGAGAGGAGATGTGAGAGATTTCTTCTTCATTACACTTCTAAGAGAGAATTAAGAGTGCTTGTAAAGAGAGAAAGCTTTGGAGTGAACATCTAATAGTTTTCTTGGGAAGGAATGTGAGATAAGTTGTGTCTTTTATTTCTTTTATATTTTAAACTTGTTTTAATATATGAAATATGTGTTTTATTGTACCCTTCTCATGATTTCTTAGTAGTCTTCTTTATCCTTCTCCCAACTTTGAGATATGATTTTGTGAAGAATTGTTTTTTTTTTTATATGGATTTAAATATCAATAATTTATGATGATTTGAACTCTGGTCTTAATTTAACTTTTTATTTGGCCAATTGAAATGTTAAAATTTGTTGAGAATTATATGTTCCGAAAGGGCTATGATTTCTACAACATAGAGAGAATCACATTTGATTTCATGGGAGAGTATTTCATCCATGAAATTGGGTGAAAATAAATAGAGAAATATATTTTGTTGGATGCCGAATTAGAGATTTTAAGGTGACAGATTAAAATCCCCAATTGGTCCAGTTGATTGGAAATTGATGCAAGATTGTTAGTCCTTAGGGGAAGGAGTAGTGAGAGCTCATGAGTGCAGCCACTATCCTCCCAGCCTAATAACAGAATTAAGAACCAAACTATGGATTAGTCAATTATCTTTATGTACTCGAAAGAGGGTAAAAAATAGGATTACTCCTATTTGGCACAATGCAATTTATATATATATTTTTAAATTATTTTAATTTCTTCACAATCCATATAATCATTGTAAAGCGAAATGATGCTTTCTAAAATTTGAACTTTCCATCACAACATCTTAGTCAAAATTTTCGTAAATTTACTTTTGAAAATTTAGCACTTATTTTAGTTAACTTTATCTTTCTACTGCATTTTAATTGGCATTCACTTGTTACTTAGTATTAAAACGTCGTACTTTACTTTTTTTTGTATTTTTAAAATTTACATTATAATCTTATAAACTTATTTATAGTCATTTCTAACTTCCCTGTGGGATTGATATCTAGGACTCCATTAGAGCCCTTTATTACTTAAGTGATACGTATACTTGCATTTTTTGTAAAGGGGATTTGGCAGTTTAAAGATTTTTAAGAGATAAAATTATTTTAATTGAAGTTATTTTTTTGCCAACTTTTAGAAAAAGATATAAAATTTGATTTCAACCAAGATTTCATTAAAGCCTTTGAAACTTTTAAAAAAAAAATTGATCACTGCTCCTATAATTGTTTTACTTGATTGGGAGAAACCTTTTAAATTAATGTGTGATGCTAGTGATTATGCAATTGGAGCTGTATTAGGGCTGAGATATGATAAGATTTTTAATTTTATATAATATGCTAGTAAGGCTATTAATAATGCTCAGATTAACTATACCGTAACTGAATGAGAGTTATTAGCCATTGTATATGCTTTTGATAAGTTTAGGTCATATCTGATTAGAGTTAAATGTGTTGTTTATATTGACCATTTAGCTATTAAATATTTGATGCAAAAGAAGGATGCAAAATCAAGACTAATTCAATGGGTACTTTTGATGCAATTTTGATTTTGTAGTAGTTGATAGGAAATGGATTGATAATCAAATTGTTGATCATCTATCTAGGTTAGAACAAGAATAAATATTTGACATGGAAAAAGAAATTAATGAAAATTTTCTTGATGAACTACTTTATGCTGTAAAAAGATGGGAAATACCTTGGTATGCTGATATTGTAAGTTATATTATTAATGGTATTTTACCATATGTATTAACAAAACAACAGGAAAATAAATTCCTTCATGATGCAAAATATTATTTTTTTGAATGACTCCTATTTATATAAAAAATGCAAGGATTTGCCTTATAAATAAATTCAAGAAATTATCCAAAAATGTCACGATTCTGAATTTGGAGGATATTTTGGGAATAATAGAACTGTCCATAAAATTTTACAATTCGGATTTTATTGGCATACTCTATTTAGAGATGTTAATATATATATAAAAACATGTGATCTGTGTCAGAGAGTGGTAATATTTCAAAAAGAAATGAAATACATCTAAATTTTAAATTAGAAATTGAAAATTTTTATGCATGGGGATTGGATTTTATGACACCATTTATGCATTCATTCGTAAAAGTATATACATTGATTGCAGTGGATTATGTTTCAAATTAGATTAAAGATGTTGTTATACCTCAATGTGATACTCAGAATGTTTCAAAATTTTAATTAAAAATTTTCTTACAACATATAGAATGCCTAGAGTAATCATTATCGATGGAGGATCTCATTTTAGAAATGCAACAATTACAAGGTTAGTAGAAAAATTTAATATAATACATAAAATTGTTACTGCTTATCATTTCTAGACTAATGGTTTAGCAGAAGTATTTAATCGTCAAATTAAGAGAATTTTGGAAAAAAGTGTAAATCTTAGTAAAATGGATTGGTCTGTTATATTAGATACTGCATTATAAGCATACATGACAGCTTATAAGACACCTGTAGGTATGTCCTCTTTTAGATTACCTTTTGGGAAGATTTGTCACTTGCAAGTAGAATTGGAACATAAAGCTTATTAAGTTATAAATGAATTCAATTTCAATTTGAAAGATACTGGTGAGAAAAGATTATTGCAATATAATGAGCTTGAAGAAATTAGGAATGAATCTTATGATAATGCTAGGATTTATAAAGAAAGAATGAAAGAATTACATGATCGGAAGATAATTAAAAAGGAATTTTAACCTGGACAGGAAGTTTTATTATACAATTCAAGATTGAAATTATTTTCTGGAAAATTAAAGTCTAGGTGGAAAGGGCCATTCAAAGTGTAAAAGTCTTTCCCTATGGAGCTGTTATTATTGAAGATCCTCAGACTGGAAGGATATTTAAAGTAAATGGGCACAAATTCAAACCAAATTTTGATGGTCAAAGACCAGTTTTTAAAAAGACTGCAATGTTGGGTCACCCAAAATAAATACTGGGCATGTGGGGCTGACGACGTAAAACCAAGCATTTTATGCGAGGCAACCCATACTTATCATTTTTTATTTTGATTTTAAGTTTTTGTTTGGAATCTTTACATATATTTATATTTTTGTTTTCGTAGGGTCCGTGTATTTGATAAAATAATTTAGAAACATTATTATTTATCTAATTTAATGGAGGAATTGAGACTTTTTTGAATCGAAATCGAAAATGCAAATTTTTTGGAACTAGCACATGATGCGCCATATTCTAGAGAGCTGGCACATGATGCGCAAAATCAACACATGATGCGTAGAATCAGTGAATGATGCACAAAATCAGCGCATGATGCCACGACGATGAAAAATGACTTAAAACATTTGAAAAGGCAGTGTTTTGCAATTTTTGGTGGGTTCTTCTCCTTATAACTCCCAAAAGCTGATTCCAAAGTCAATTTTAGAAGGGAAAATGAAGGAAGAGTCACTAAAATTCAATTCCAATGGCGTCCCACTCTAAAAATTCTGCTAGATTTGGGATTTTCAACAGGAGAATGTTCGTCATTTTTGATGCACAGAAGTTGCATGATAATGTTCTAATGAAGAATAGGCTAATAAAATAATGGGGTTTTGTGAATCGAGGATTCATTACATCGAATACTCAAGTTGAAGAGATTATTGTGCAGAGACATTGGGGAGTGCTTTGTTACACTACTGTCGCTGTAGTCATCCCTGTAGTGAAAGATTTTTATGCAAATATACATGGAATCAACCAAGGAATAGTCTATGTGTGAAGCAAGTTTCTGCAATTCCCTCCTTCAAGAATAAACTAGATGTTTATAATTAAAAAAGTGATTATCTGTCATTATGCAAATTAGGTCCCCTATGAGAGATAATATGAATGAAATTTATCTGTACCTTACAGATAAAGATACAAATTGGGAGGCCAGAGATGGTGAAAATGTATGTTTTTTGTCATCATTCTTAAATCCTGCTTCTAAGGCATGACACTTCTTTATTGCATCAAAATTACTACATACTATGAAAATCAGTAAGGTAACTAAGGAGAGTGTCATTCTAAATTGTTATATTCAAACTGGAAAATCTATTGATAATGGAGCAGTCATTGTGAAATTGATTTTGGGTTTGATTGTTAATGGATCTGCAATTGGGCTTGGACATCCATCCACTATTTTTCTACTATTAAGTCAATCGCAGGTACCTTATGAGAGTTGGGAAAAAGTGCTTCTTCCTTGAAAGCCGATGGATCCAGAAGTCTATTGCAACTGTATTGAAATGAGACATGAGAATAATATGAATGTAATGTTGGGTCAAGCATCATAAAATTCATCACCTATTCAGTCTTACTTCAGTTCTAACGCACTTTTGAAAAGGATCAAGAAGATAGAAAAAGAGGTGCAGAACCTTATGCATGCAACTGGGAATATTTCTGAAATGTTAGATCGCTCAGATTAGAGACTTAATGAACATTTTGAGCATACTGGTCGTATTGAAGGTGGTTTACTACGTAATTTCAAGAAACATCTTGGATTGAGGAGGATTTGACTGATGAATTTCCTTATTGACCATTCTACAACTTGTATGTGTACTACCAATCTATAGGAGATATCTAGGAGGACTAGAGTGAATAAAATGTTTGAACATAATCTATGCATCCTAACGTTTTATTTAGGTTTGCTTGTTTTAGTTATTTGTTGTGTTGGATTGCATTTACTTTTATTGTTGAACAATATTGATATTTGTGTTTAGTATTTTGATGTTTAGATTTCAGTGTTAGGATGTTTTGGTTTGCTTTAAACACTGAAATATAAGTTTTTTTGCTAGATAAATGTTAGTTTGTAATAGCGCAAATTATATATATAAAAGTGAGTTTTATATTGTTTGTGAAAGATGGATGTTAGAGTAATGTTTAATCAGGCTTATAAGGGTTCATTGAAGTTAATTAGAGGTAGGTGTAAAGCGGTGCACTGCAGGTTTGCACAGAAAATGAAATTTAGAAAGATTAAGGCGTTCGCGCAAGATGCGCCAGATTAGCGCATGATGCACCAATTTACATAGATCCAGCACATGATGCGCCAATTTCCTGAAAACTCCTGATTGCCTCAAAAAACATGAAATCACACAAAAAAAACTTTATTTTTACTGCTTGGGTCGTCTCCTACCTCTAAACCTTGACCTAAGGCTTCACATTGAGCACGATAGAGAAGATTTCAGAGGCTAAAAATCATAGATTTTATCTTCTCTTAATAAGAGCTTCACTTTAACTAAGAAATTTTTTTTTTCACCATGGATTTTTCTTACATTATGAAAAATTTAAACGTTGGGATTTGTGATGAAAAAGATTGAAGAAAACTAATGGTGAAATGTTTCTTGCTAAAAAATCTTACTTGGGGAGTTAGATTTTTTATTTTGTGATTTATTTGGAATTTATTTGGAATTTATTTGGATTTTGATAGTATTTCAAATAGCTCCACAAGTGAAGAGAGGAAGGCAGTCATATGATTTTAATGCACGAAGATTTGTTAATTCGGAGGCCCAGCACAGTTATAACACACAAATAGAATCGAGAAGATTGATCCAAGAACGGGCTTTTAACAACCATGGTGGCAAGATCGAGAGGTTGAATCTTGCCAGAAATTGGGAACGATTTTTCTACTTCACTGCAGTAGGGATTGTGCCAATGATTTGGGAGTTTTATACCAAGTTGAGATTCATTGATGACAATCACATCCTTGTGAGAGGTAAGAAAGTTGAATTTACCGCAAAAAGGATTAATACTTTTATGGGCTGAGGAATGTCTTTTTATATGAATATGCTGCATTCGTGATGACTAAATCATCACTGGATGAAGTGATTGCCTTTCTGACTGATAGAAGAGCAGGATGGAGGATTAAAAAATAAGATAGTTAACTTATCTACTTCCATCTTCACTAGTCAGTCAAAGGTATGACATCACTTCGTTTTTGCTAGATTACTCCAAAAAAAATCATCTGGCTGATGTAACAAAGGATAGAGTTGTATTGAACTATTGCACTTAGAACATGAAAGTAATAGATGTTGGTGCTCTTATAGTTCATCATGCATGGAGTATGAATATGAGCTCTACAACTAGTGGTTTGGGCTACCCTGCCCTAACTTTCACTCTTTGTGAGCAATCAGGAGTAGAGTCCCATAGAAATGTAGAAAGGTTACAACCACAAGATCCTATTGGGAAGCATATGATTCAAATATTTGAATCATTTATTGAATCTAGGGGTGGAAGATGTGATAGACCCTCTACATCAGCTGCAAGGGCATCTACTTCTAGCATTGCATCACTAGAAAATAATATGGACCAACTCATGATTCAACAATTGGATATAGTAAATATTTAGAATTAGATTAGAGAGATTGGAGCAAGAAATGCTTATAATAATGGTATCAGCAGAGGAAAGTTCAACATGTTATATCTTTTGAGAATGTTATGGTGAGGTTTCTTAGGAATTAGAACACAATGCGGAATTTTTTACTTGCCCCAGCTTTACTCCATATGCTCCTATTCATGATGAAGAAGAAGAATAAGAGGAAGAAGAAGAAGATGATGATGAGGAAGGAGATGAAGATTGATATTTTCTTGAGTTAATTTATTTGTTTGTTTGTATGTTGTTTAGATATTATTTGGTTGATATTTGAAACTGTAGTAGTAAAAGAAATTATTTTGTGTTGTGAATTTAAAATTGTAATAGTAACAGTAGATTTTTACTTTTTTTGCATTTTTAGTATTTTCAATTTTTTGTTTCTGTTTTTAAATCTCAGTAAATTCTTTAGAATATATTATGTCTCATTTAAGCTTTAATGCTTATATGTATTTTTAAAGTTAGTACCTGCTGTATACCAGAGCCCAGTTTCATACTTAGAAATTCTCTACATGTTAGTTTTTATTTTCATGCATTTACTGTTTTATTTCACCAATTGAATTTTGTACTAAAACATTTTTAAATACTTATAAACTTATTTTTGAGGGGAAGTAATTTTGTTTTTTTTAAAAAAAGTAAACTAAATTTTTTTTGTCCTTAAGTAACCATATTTTAAAATTAACTTAACATGATCTGGGATATTAAGATTAAACATTAAATTACTATACTTAAGTTTATGAATATTATGGTAAACTTAGGAAAAAGTTTTTAATAGTGAAGGTCAATTCTAAAGTTAAAGACATTTGTTATGATAAGATAAGATAAGATAAAGTTTTTCTATCTTTAAAGTAAAGGAAATTGTACTTTTAAAATATTAAGAATTTTAGAGTTTCATGTAAGAAGAAGAGAATGAGACTTTATGGAAATCATAAACTAATATGAATTTCTAAAGTGAAGAAAAGTAAGGAGTTTTGACTTTGAAAAGAGGACAATGAAGTTCAAAATTATTAAGGGCTATACATATATAGTAATCTTCACTTGAAAAAAGAAAAGAAAATAAAGGATTGAAAAAATGTAAAAGGAAAAATAAAGAAAAATAAGTGAGGAGAAGCTTGAGGAGATGCCTAATCAAAAATTGGCTTCACTTGAATCAACTTATGGAAAAAAGCTTTATTAGATTTGCTAAACTTATATTAGATTACTAGTAGCATTATTAGTAAAGTTTTCCTGAAGTTTTTTTTCATATGAATATTCTAAACATTTTTTATATGACAAATTATAATTATTTTTGAAATAAATAGAGATTCCAAAATCTTAAAATAGACTACTAAGTACTCTTAGAATTAGAATTTGAATCTATGTTATTAGAGGTTTTTCTTAAATTTTACTATTTTATTTATTGAACTAAAGTATAGAAGTAATAAGTTAGTCTTTATCCTAAGTCATATGCTTTTAAGTAGTAAAAGTGTCACTTGAGGACAAGTAACATTTGAGTTTAGGGGATTTTGATGCACAAAAATAATATGTTGTCTTAAGTATATATTTTATGCTTATTTTTTGTGATATTACACTTTAAAGAAGGGTATTTTCATATTTTTGTTGCAGGTATATATTTTTAGGCATTTGAATCAAAAGTAGCAAAAAAGGACAAAATTTGGAGCCAAAACAGCAAAGTTTCAAATTCTACCGCATGATGCTCCGATTTAGTGCTAGATGCGCCGGATTGGCACCAGATGTGGAAAAATCCAGATCAGTGCGGTCTTCAAAGAACTGGTGCATGATGGGCTAGATTGGCACAAAGTGCGCCATTTGACAGAGAACTCGGGCATGATGCTTCAAATTTGGTGCCAGCTGTGCCAGGAACAACTTTTTGCAAATTAAGGCAGTTTGAGACAAATTTTGTGCAAATTTTGAAAGGGACACTTGTTATAAACACCTCCTAGAGTAATTCAATGCATCTAGACACTTTGGAAGGTTTTTTTATGAAGGGATATGTCTCATGGATCAATGGACATGTCTTTTGAATTTGAAAGAGTTGACTTTTGAACATAATTTTGAGGGGAATTTTAAATTCTTTTTAGAGGGAGGCAGCCTTTGATAAAGGAGAGGGAAGTCTAGGGCTTGAATGAAAGAGGAGTTTTGGGGGTGCGAGGTGTGTGGCGTGAAGAAGGAGAGTTAGAGAGAGAGTGAGAAAGTCAAGGGCTTGGAGATTTTTTTCAAGAATTATAAGAGGAGAGGGAAGGTAAGAGATTTCTTCTTCATTGCACTTCCAAGAGAGAATTGAGAGTACTTGTAAAGAGAGAAAGGCTTGGAGAGAAATTCTACGACTTTGTTTGGGAATGATTGTGAGATAAGTTGTGTCTTTTATTTCTTTTATTTTGTAAATTATTTTTATACATGAAATCCATGTTTTTCCGTATCCTTCTCATGAATTTTAAGTAGTCTTTTTTATCCTTCTCCCTAATTTGAGATTTGATTATATGAAAAATTGATTTGTTTTTATACGGATTTAAATATCAATAATTTATGATGATTTGAACTCCAATATTCATTTACTTTTCAATCTAACCAATTGAAATGTTAAAATGTGTTGAGAAACATATATTTCAAAAGGCTATGATTTATACAACATGGGGGGAATCACATTTTATTTCATGGGAGTGTATTTTTTCCATGGAGTTGGGTACAAATAAATAGAAAAATATACTTTGTTGGATGCAGAATTGGAGATTTGAAGGTGACAGATTAAAATCCTCAATTTTGTCCAGTTGATTGAAAAGTGATGCAAGATTGTTAGCCCTCAGAGGAGAGAGTAGTGGGAGCTCTAGAGTGGCAGCCAATATCATCCCAGCCTAACCACGGAATCAGGGACCAAACTCTAGATTATTCAATGTTCTTTATGCACTCGGAAGAGGGTAGAGAATAGGATTGCTCCTAGTTGGCACAAAAAAAATTATATATATTTTCAAATGATTTTAATTTCTTCACAATCCATATGCTCATTGTAAAGAGGAAAAATGCTTTCTTAAATTTGAACTTTCTATCACAACATCTTAGTCTTAATTTTTGTAAATTTACTTTTAAAAGTTTATCATTTTGTTTAATTATCTTTTTCTTTCAAATGCCTTTTAATTAGCATTCACTTGTTACTTAGTATTCAAACTTTACACTTTACTTTTTTTGTCTTTTTAAAATTGTACTTTACATTATAATCTTAAGAATTTATTTACATGCATTTCCAACTTCTTTATGGGGTCAATATCTACAACTCAATTAGAGCCCTTTATTACTTGAGTGATATGTATACTTGCATTATTTTTAAAGGGGATTTGACAGTTTAAATATTTTTAAACGATAAAACTATTTTAATTGAAATTATTTTGTTGGGATTGATTTGCAAGTTTGCTATTATATCTGCCATATGTATTTTGTAAAACTGAAAAATATTTACAAAATTAACACACTAAATCCATACCGCATCATGAAGCTACTTGGATCTTTTATCTTTTCGGGAAGCTTTTTTTGAATTAGACCACCGCACTCCTCATTCACTGCAACAGTCTCATTATCTTCAAACTTCCTTTTCCTATTAAGAATATCCTTCTCAAACTCCACATAGCTTGGAATTTGTTCTAAGGCTTCAGTAAATGGAATATTAATTGTAGGCTTCTTAAAAATTTCTATAAATTTTCAAAATCTTTTATCCAACTTTTGTTGACAGCGCGTCTGAGAAAATGGAGGTGGTAGTTTTTTCAAGTCAATTTTAAGTGGGGAAATATGTCTCTCTAAACCTTTCAGAGTGTCCTCTTTAGACTCTTTAATTTCTTTTATCTCTACTTCAGTCTCTTTTTGAACTCTATCTTCCAATTCTATTCTACGTCTAAGTTGAACGACTTTTACTTGCTCTTTTTTCTGGTCTTTTGGAATTACTTCTGTATTGCTAGGAAGTATTCCTTGGGATCTATTACTTGATGAATTTGCTATTTGTCCCAATTGATTCTCAATATTTCTAATTGTAGCTGCTTTTCTTTATAAATAATTTCCCATTTGTAACACTACTTCTTCTATAGACAAATTTTTCTCCTTAAATTGTGGATTAATGTTAAAACCTACAACGTTTTCTCCTTGAATTGTGGATTAATGTTAAAACTTGGAGGATAAGTACGTATATAATTACTATTCCCTTGGTTGTTCCAGTTTCCCAATGGGTTTACTTGGTTGTTCCCCCATTGCTGATTATTACCACCCGAAGTATTATTTCAATTAAAGTTAGGATGGTTCTTCCAACCTTAGTAAATAGTTTGAATATGGGTTATTCTGCTTATTGTTTATGGCATTCAAAGTTTCTAATGATGCTTGATAATCTACCATTTGACCTAATGAAATCTCTTCAATCATTGCAATTGGCTGAGGAAAGTACATTGCAATTGGTATATCTTCCTTGAAATTGTAGCTTACTTTCTTAAGATTTACTCTTTAAGAAGGCCAATGAAAATTATTAGTAGTCATCTCTTCAATTGGAGCATAAGCGTCATGAAATAGTTTTGACATTAGCAAACCACCAGCAGCGACATCGATGATAAATCTAAGAGATCCAGCTAATCCATAGTAAAAAGTTTGAATTATTAACAAATCTGGTATAGCATGATATGAACACTTTCTCAGTAGTTCTTTAAATCATTCCAATGCTTCATAAATAGATTCCCCTTTAAACTAACTAAAAGATGTAATATCATTTCTAAACTTCACAGTTTTTTTATGGTGGAAAATATTTGGAAAGGACTTTTTTGCGCTAAATCACCCCAAGTTGTGATAGATCCAGGTGCTTATGAATGTAACCATATCTTAGACTTATCTCTCAGTGAGAAAGGAAAAAGTCTAAGTCTTATCACATCATCTTATACACTTTCAAATTTAAATGTAGCACACAATGCTAGAAAATTTTTAAGATGTAAATTTGAATCTTCAGTTGGTGCTCCCCGAAACTGATTATTTGATACCATTTGGATAATAGCAGGTTTATGTTTAAAAGAGTTAGCCACTATAGCAGCTTTTTAAATACTACAATTAAGTTCATCCACCACATGATTTGTACAATCTCTTAAAGGTCTAAACTATTGATTAATTTCAGCATTTTGATTATTTTGATTTGCTATTTCTTGAAATTTTTATTTTTTTCAGTAATTTTATTTTTTTATCTTTTAATAGTTCTCTCTAATTCAGAATCGTAGGGTACTAGTCCTTTTGAACCTGAACTACACATACATTACCGCGAGACAAATAAAATAAAAACACACAAAATATAAAGACCACACTACAATATTCCTATAATAAATCTAGAAGTTTAAATAAGACTTTATAAAAATAAAAATTTGCTTTCTAAACATTTCTTCAAAAGTTTTGTATATTTGTTTTTATTTATCCCCAACAATGACGCAAAAAACTTGATCCCAAACCTTTTTATAGGCCAATGCAATGTATGCGATTATATTCTTAATTTTTCCTTATTTATAATTCTTATTTTGCAATGATGTCAAAAACTTGATCCTGAGCAACAGCTCAGCACAAACTTGATTTCAACAAAAATAAGAATATAATGATTATATTAAAATATGAGATACTACGCAAGTATACGTATGTTTATCAAGTAATATATGACCTTTTCATTAAGTCCAGAACATCGAACCCATGGGGATAACTACAATATGTAACTACAAAGCTGAAGAAATTTGATAACAAATTCTACTTAACAAAATATTCTTACTCAAACTCTATATGCTATAATAGAAATGAAAGTTCAATTTTTTTTGTAATTTTTGATAATTGAAATAAAGTAACAACTAATTAAAATTAACAAGATATTTGTAAGGTAAAGACAATATAAATAAATTATCTTTTTCCTTATCATGAATCACTAACAAGTATTAGAATCCTATTCTGGAAGTATTCTAAATGTGTTGTGCATGATTTAAGTAATAATAATCTTTACCCTTACTAGAGATGCTATAAAGAACATTGGCTAATTTAAAGTTTGAATAGTCTTGAAGATGGGATTGGTAAGGATGATACTGCTCTCACTCTAGAGTTCCCTCTTCTCCCTCCTCCTGGGGGCTAATATCTCATATCAGGACCTAGAACTATAAATCAAATTGGGGGCTTTAGCCTAACACTCTAAAGTCCTCAAATTCTACACCCTTCAAAGTTTATTTAACTTTTTATTTGCACTCAATCATATGAATTACTTTCCATCCATACAATTTCATGTGATTCTTATCATTTATTGACTGAGACAATGTCATATCGGATCTTACATGTTCTCACAATAGGTATTAACATCTTAATTGGCAAAATCAAGAAGTAAAAGAAGTACAAGGTTTAAAATCATTATAACTTCTTTTGATATTAAACATTAATACTTCACATAAATTCCATTCAATACTTAATCACCTATCATTTTAAGGAAAAATATAAAGAAAACTACTAAGAATTCATGGAGAAAACAAAACCACACTTAAGTTTAAAAGTAGAAATCATGCAAACAAATAAGATATCTAAATTAAAACCAAATATAGTCAGAAAGATAAAAACTTATCTCAAATCCTTTCTACCAAAGTCTTGAAGTTCCTTTGAATCTCTTCCTTCACTTACAATACAAACTACAACTTAAGACATAAAGAAAAGTGACGGCGGCGGCTATGGGTGAGGGTGGTGAAATGGGGGTTGGACTATCTTTTCTCTTCAATCAAGTCTTCTTTTATAATTTTCTGAAAAGTGTCTTGGTGTCTCTTTAAAATGTGTCCACATTCAATGAAACTTCTACAAGTTGCCTCCTTTCAAAAGTCAATTGAATGAATTTTCATATCCATTAACTAATTCTAATGTTTTCACCAAGGGTTGCTTCAAACACCTCTCCAAAAATTCATCCAAATTCATTGAATCATCAAGTAACTACTTCTTGTGCTTAAACGCGGGGTACTAGGCGCTTAGGCACGGCTCACTCTGTTTCACTAGAACGTAAGTGCCAGTTCTTAGCGCTTAAGCGCCTCAGTTCAATTTCACACATTCCTTATTTTTTCTCCAAATTTGAGCTTTTTTCACTCCTTTCACCATCTTTCGTAAAAGTGCACAAAATTGTACTTGAAATAAAAATCACAATTACCTTTCATTAAAGAGCAATATCTCAAAAATAGATATAAAAATGTGTATATTTTAGGATTATTAGTCCGTTAGGCTTAATTTTTGAACCGTTTGAACTCTGATCTTATTTTTTAAAATAAAATTTTGATCATTCATTCTATCTTTGACGATCCTAAGAATTTATAGCTTTCAAAATTTTTTATTACCAATTCATCAATAATTTTTAGATTATTAAATATTTATTTTATCTGAATGACCTTTCTAGGAGTAGTTTTTAACCCCCAAAATTTCCAAGTAATCCCTATCATTAAATCCTCCTCTTGATGTATTGTAAACAAGTATTTGTAGGGTTTAGGTTCTTAACTATTATTACAGAGCGTGTTGCATAATAATATCAAGAAATTTTTGAAAAGTAAAGGAAGCACCTAAAGAGCAAACTCATATTATTGAACTCGATCGAGGACCAACCACTTAGATGAAGTAGATCAAATGCTATGTTACATCCAGTTCAAAAGGAATAAAAGAGTTTACAAGAATTCATGCCTGTAATATGTACAAAAAGATATTAAGAGAGAGTCTACTATAGAATCCTTGAAAATACTTTGAAATTGAGATCAAATTTAGTTTGAAAAAACTTTCGATGAGGAGAGTTGATGATGGAGCATGTTCTGGAAACCTACAAGAGAGCAAGAAGGACATGAAGATTAATCATATTGGATAGTTCCTTATGAATCTAATAAGTTATATGGAGTGACTAGAAAAATTCATGGTGGGAAATTTTTTTTTCTCCACACATCATTGAACTTTTGGAAGACTTCTATTTGGATGACTAGGCATGAAATTTTGAAGAATAGTTTATCTTCTCAGAAGAGGAAATATAACTTTAAAAATGGGTCTGACTACGCGGATGATGAAAACCTTTGTTAGTCTACAAAACCAGAGTTTTTTACCTTATCTTATGGGTGTGAGATATGATCTATTTAAATTTGGAGTCTTGTTCCCTACAGTTGCAAGCCTTCGTAGTTAATTGCATATCTAGAGTTGTAAGCATTATTGAAAACTCTAGATTAATGTGATGAGTGAGATCGCTAGAGGTCGGACTTTCACAATTTTAGTGGTTGCAAATAAGTAGAGGATCCAAAAAGGAAGATTTAAGCTCAAAGAGAAGGTTCTTGCAGTTCAATGACAATGTGTCATGGAAAAGCCTGAATGAAGGGATTGATTATCCAATGGAGGAGATCTTTACCCAATGAATGATGGTTTAAGTGTTTGAAAATGAGTAATGATGAGTTTGAACGGATCAGGTGACCAAAGGAAAATATGTTGAGATTTTCATACCGATTTTATACTGTTTTTGATGATATTACACTTTAAAGAAAGTTATTTTTGATATTTTGTTGCAGGAATGATGAATTAGGGTCATTGGAGCAAAAAGATGCTAAAAGGAGCGAATTTGGAGCAAAAATGTCCAAAATGTGCAGAATTGAACTAGGGCGCCATCAACCCCGCCAACGGTGAGATTTTTTCGAGAGTCCAGAATTAATTCATTAAGAAAGTCCACCGATCGCACACTTGAGGCCACCGACGGCGAGCTCGGCGGATATGCCCAATCAAGCTTTGGATAAGGCCAAATTTTAAAAGGATGCTTAGGCAACTCTTAAGAAAGCTCATCCACAACTTTAAAAGAAGATTTTGGCCGAAAATTGAGGGGGGTTGGAAGGTGGAGAGAGTTCCTAGAGGTTAGAAAGGTTCCAATAATGTGTAAAAATTGTGAGGAATTCTTCAAGAGATTGTAAGTGTGGAGGGAAAGTGAGAGATTTCTTCCTCCTTGCTGCTTCAAAGAGGAATTCTATGTGTTGTAAAGAAAGGAAGAGGTTCAAAGGAACTTCGAGGAGTTTTCTTGGGGAGAAATTAGAGATAAGTTTATTTACTTATTGTAGTTTGTATGAATTTGATTATATATATGAGTTCCAAGTTTTTTTATGTTTTTTCCATGAGATCTGAGTAGTTTTCTCTGACTTTCTCCTTGTCTTGAGATTTGTGGAAAGGTGATTTGAATTGGTGAAGCCATGAAAATGTTTAAGAAATTGTGATGGTCTTTTCACTTTGATCTTAATTTACTTTCAATCTGGCCAATTGATCTGTTTAAATATGTTGAGTTTTCCAACTAAAGTGAAGATTACATCTAAGAATCAGGGAGGTCAAAGCCTTGGAAGTTGGGTGCAAATAAATAGGGAAATAATATTATCCGGCATAGAATTGGAGATTTTAGAATGACAGACTAAAATCCTCAATTCAGTCCTATCGTTTGGGTGCTAAAGTGTAGATGTCAACCCTCAGGCAAGGGGAATGTGGGAGCTCAGAAGTGAGAGCCGGTATCCTCCTAGCCTAACTTCAGATTCAGTAAACAAGCGTAGGATTAGTCAATGTTCTTTATGCCTGAATCAAAGGGTAAAGAATAGGTAAGTTCCTATTTGGCATAATATAATTTAAACTGATTCAGTTTATCCATTCACTATAATTTCTTGACAAGGAAAAGGATGCTTTCTTATATATTGAATATCACATTCGTACCTTCATTAGTATATTTAGTTATTTAATAGTAATTAAAATTACATATTTATTTCAATTTCTTATTAGTGACACATAAGCAAATTGAACTTCGTTGTTGTGATTAAAGTATTTCTTTTCTAAAATCTTAGTTCGTAGTTCTAAACTTACTCCCTATGGGATTGATATTTAGGACTCCATTAGAGCCCTATATTACTTGAGCGATATGTATACTTACATTTATAAGTGTGACTTTACAATTATTGAATATTTATTACATCCATATTTATCTTATATTTGTAGGCATATATAAAGTCGAGGTCAAGTTTTTGGCGCCGTTGCCAGAGAGTGAGTAAACAAAAATCACAATTAGAGTAACAGACATATTAGGATTATTAGAAATTTTTTATTTAAATTGCAACTTATTTTCTTATTTAGTTAATTATATTATTGTGCACTGATTTCAAATTGTATGCATAAATTTGGACCTGAACATCTTATACCCTACGATTCAGATTTAGAACGCACTGTTAGAAAGATTAGAAGATTGAGAAGAGAACCTAAAAATTCTGATACAATGAACAACATGAACAATCAAGGATTAGAAAATGAACACCAACCTAAACCCCTACGAGATTATGCAAATCCTACATTAGATGAAATTCACTTATCTATCAAAAATCTTGATGTAGCTGCTAATTCATTTGAGCTTAAACCTGCATATACAGAACAATCAATTCAGAGGTACACAAATGAAGATCCTAACTTACACCTCGCTAGTTTTTTAGAACTGTGTGCCACTTTTAAATATGACAGAGTCTCAAACGATGCTGTTAGAATTAGGTTTTTTCCTTTTTTCACTAATGGATAAGGCTAAGATGTGGTTAAATTTGTTAGCACCAGGATCAATTAGAACTTGGGGAGAACTTTCACAGAAATTTCTATCCAAATATTTCCCTCCATCTAAAATTGCTAAACTTAGAAATGACATAAGTTCATTCTGTAAAAATAATGGGGAGTCAATATACAAAGCTTGGGAGAGATTTAAAGATCTTCTTAGGAAATGCCCTCATCATTCATTACCAGATTGGTTAATAATTTAAACTTTTCAAATGGATTAGTGGGATCTCTTAGATCGATTATAGATGCTGCTGCTGGTGGTTCTTTAATGTCAAAACCTTTTGATGAGGCTTATTCATTAATAGAAGAGATGACTACCAACAATTTTCAATGGCCCTCTGAACGGGTAAATCCTAAAAGAGTAGCTAGTATCCATGATTCTGATGCGATATCTATGTTGGCTTCACAGATTGCTGCAATATCAAAGAAATTAGATTATTATGGGATGAATTATTCTCCAATACCTCCTATGAAGGAAGAGAATTCATCTAGGAAATTTTTGGATGTTCAACCTTCGTATGAAACTTTAAATGCTATTAATAGACCCAACAACCCTTATTCGAACTATTATAACCCACATTGGAAGAATCATCCAAATTTTAATTGTAATAACAATTCTTCAACAAATCAATAATGGGCAAACAACCCAGTGACCCATTAAGAAATTCATCCAACTAAGGAAATGTTAACTATAGACTTTCTTATCCTCCAGGATTTAACAGTAACACTCAAATTAAGGAAAAGAAGTTGTCTATGGAAGAGCTAATATTAAACATGGGTCAATAATTGCAAAATCAAGGAAATTAATTACAAATTCAAGGAAATCAATTACAAAATCAAAGAACTGCTATTAAGAATATTGAAAACATAGGGCATATCGCTACTTCGCTTAGTAACTGAATAATAGGAACTTTTTCGAGTACTGTGGAACCAAATCCTAAAGATCAAGGAAAAGAACAGACAAAAGCGATACAATTGCGAAGTGGAAAAGATGTGGAAATAAGGGTGCAAAAAGAAACAGAAAGTAGAAAAGAGAAAGTGGATACCGAAAAAGAAAAGGATCATGAATACCCAGATTTAGCGTATCCATTTACACCAATGAAAATTATTGTGGAGAAACCTCCACCACTGTTTCCTGAAAGATTGAAGCAACACAAATAGAATAAATAATTTTCCAAATTTTTAGAAATTCTTAAGCAGTTAACGGTAAACATCCCCTTCCTAGAAGCTTTAGAGCAGATGCCCAATTATGTAAAATTTCTGAAAGATATTTTGAACAAGAAAACGAAGTCATGGATAACAAAACAGTTTCACTTAGCGAAGACTGCAGTGTAATTATTCAGAAAAAACTTCCTGAAAAATTAAAAGATCCTGGTAGTTTTACTATACCGTGTGCTATCGGTGAAAATTTCTATGGAAGAGCTTTATGTGATTTGGGAGTCAACATTAATCTTATGCCTCTATCAATTTTCAAAAGATTAGGATTAGGAGAACTCTCACCTACTTCTGTAACTCTTCAGTTAGCAAATCGTTCAGTTACATATCCTAAGGGAGTTATAGAAGATGTATTAATAAAGTTGATAAATTTATCTTTCCTATAGATTTCATTGTTTTAGATATGGAGGAAGATAAAGAAATACCTATTATTTTAGGGAGACCATTTTTAGCTACTAAGAAAGCTATGATAGATGTTCAAAAAAGAGAATTAACGATGAGAGTTAACGATCAAGAAGTGACTTTTAACATTGCAAAATTTATGAAATACCCTGCTGTTGAAAGAGATAATGAATGTTTTCGCATGAAAATGAACGAACATTTATTGAAGGAACATTTCAAAGAATATTTTGAAGAGAAAGAACAATTTGAAGAGAGTGATGAAATAATTCTGGACGAATTAGAAAATGAAGAATTAGATTATGTTCAGGAAATATTTGAGATGTTAGATATTACAGAAAATGCTGATAAGAATCTATTTCCGTCAATTATATAAACAACTTGAACTTGAGTTGAAAATATTACTGAGCCACTTGATGTATGTGTTTCTGGGAGACTCATCTACATCACCTGTTATTATATCTTCAGAATTAAATGATTTGCAAGAGCAAAGACTGTTAGATACATTGAAAAAATATAAGGGAATTAAATGATCTGCAAGAGCAAAGACTGTTAGATACATTGAAAAGATATAAGAAAGCTTCTGAATTAAATGATCTGCAAGAGCAAAGACTGTTAGATACATTGAAAAGATATAAGAAAGCTTTCATAATTAAATGATCTGCAAGAGCAAAGACTGTTAGATACATTAAAAAGATATAAGAAAGCTTTTAGAACTGTAAGAGCAAAGACTGTTAGACACATTAAAAAGATATAAGAAAGCTTTTGGTTGGACCTTATCAGCAAGAGCAAAGACTGTTAGATACATTAAAAAGATATAAGAAAGCTTTTGGTTGGACCTTAGTAATTGCAAGAGCAAAGACTGTTAGATACATTGAAAAGATATAAGAAAGCTTTTGGTTGAACCTTAGCTGATATTCAAATGCTGTTAGATACATTGAAAAGATATAAGAAAGCTTTTGGTTGGACCTTAGCTGATATTAAGGAATCGGTCCTTCGATCTGTATGCACAGAATTATAATAGATGAACAATATAAACCAAGAGTTGATCCACAAAGGAGATTAAATCCAATGATGAAAGAATTAGTTAAGAAGGAAATTTTGAAATGGTTAGACACTGGAATTATATATCCTATTTCAGATAATGGGTAAAAAAGGAAATTTTGAAATGGTTAGACACTAGAATTATATATCCTATTTCAGATAGTGCAAAAGAAGGAAATTTTGAAATGGTTAGACATTGGAATTATATATCTTATTTCAGATAGCGCGTGGGTAAGTCCAATTCATTGTGTTCCTAAGAAAGGAGGAGTGACTGTTAAAACAAAAGAAAATAATGAATTAATACCTATCAGACAAGTTACTGGGTGGCGTATTTGTATTGATTATAAAAAATTAAACACTTCCACCAGAAAAGATCACTTCCCTTTACCTTTTTTAGACCAAATAGTAGATAGACTTGCTCGACACAAATATTTTTGTTTTTAGATAGATATACCAGTTACCATCAAATTCCTATTGCTCTTGAGGATCAAGAAAAGACAACATTTACTAGTCCTTTTTGAACTTTTGCTTTTCGAAGAATGTCTTTCAGATTATGTAATGCACCTGCAACATTCCAAAGATGTATGTTGTCCATATTTAGAAAATTAATTGATGATGGATTTGAAGTATTTATGGATGATTTCTCTGTATTTGGAACATCATTTGATGCATGCTTAAATTATCTTGAAAAAAGTTTTGGAGTTATGCGAAAGAACTAATTTAGTTCTAAATTGGGAGAAATGTCAATTTCAAAAGTTTTAGAGTTATGCGAAAGAACTAATTTGGTTCTGAATTGGGAGAAATGTCAATTTAAGAACTAATTTAGTTCTAAATTGGGAGAAATGTCAATTTAGAGTTATGCAAAAGAACTAATTTGGTTCTGAATTGGGAGAAATGTCAATTTATTGCAGGAGGAATTGTGTTAGGGCATAAAATTTTGAAAAATGATATTGAAGTAGACCCTGCAAAAATTCAAGTTATATCTAAATTAACACCTCCTACTAGGTATGGAAACAGACCTTGCAAAAATTCAAGTTATATCTAAACTAACACCTCCTACTAACGTAAGGTATGTAACCTAACCCTGCAAAAATTCAAGTTATATCTAAACTAACACCTCCTGCTAATGTAAGAGAGGTTAGGTAGACCCTGCAAAAATTCAAGTTATATCTAAATTAACACCTCCTACTAATGTAAGAGGGGTTAGAATTTCTTGGACATGCTGGATTTTATAGGCGTTTTATTAAAGATTTTTTTTAAAATGTACCAAAACTATATGCCAACTTTTAGAAAAGGACAAGAAATTTGAATTTACTGAAAGTTGTTTAAATGCCTTTAAGTTATTAANGAACTTATGTATATTAATTGCAGTAGACTATTTTCACAGCGAACAAATAAGTTTAGATGTTAGCCCTCAGGCGAGGGGAACATGGGAGCTCCAATGTGAGAGCCGGTATCCTCCCAGCCTAGCCCCAGATTCAATAAACAAGCGTAGGATTAGTCAATGTTCCTTATGCCTGGACCAAAGGGTAAAGAATATGTATGCTCCTATTTGGCACAATATAATTTGAACGATTCACTTTATCCATTCACTATAATTTAGAATAGTTATGCTCCTATTTGGCACAATATAAATTGAACTAATTCATTTTATCCATTCACTATAATTTCTGTGCTCCTATTTGGCACAATACAATTTGAACTGATTCACTTTATCCATTCACTATAATTTCTTGGGAGAAAGATGCTTTCTTATATTGAATATCACATTTAAACTCTCATTAGTATCATTCGTTATTTAATAGGAGAAGGATGTTTTCTTATATATTGAATATCACATTAAAATCTTTATTAGTACAATTAGTTACTTTCTTATATATCGAATATCACAATTACACCCTATTTTCTATCATTAGTTACTTATTAGTTATTAAAATTATCTATGAAGGATGCTTTCTTATATATTGAATATCACAATTAAACCCTACTTTATATCATTAGATATTTAGCACAATATAATTTGAACTAATTCATTTTATCCATTCACTATAATTTGGTAAAGAATAGGTATGCTCCTATTTGACACAATCTAAATTGAACTAATTCACTTTATCCATGCAATATAATTTGAACTAATTCACTTTATCCATTCACTATAATTTCTTGACAAGGAGAAGGATTCTTTCTTATATATTGAATATCACAAATTAAACCCTACTTTCTATCTTTAGTTTTTTATTAGTTACATTGAACTAATTCATTTTATCCATTCACTATAATTTCTTGACAAGGAGAATGATGCTTTCTTTAGATATTGAATATCACGTCGAACCTTCATTAGTATAATTAATTATTTAATAATTATTAAAATTACATATTTATTTCAATTAAACCCTCATTAGCATAATTAGTTATTTATGAGTTATTAAGAAAATTACATATTTATTTCAATTGTCTATTATTAACCCTAACTTTCTATCATTAGTTATTTATTAGTTATTCAAATTATTTACTTATTTCAATTGCCTATAATACCTTCATTAGTATATTTAATTATTTAATAGTAATTAAAATTACATATTTATTTCAATTACCTATTAGTGACAGATAAGGAAATTGAACTTCGTTGTTGTGATTAAAGTAATTCTTTCCTAAAATCTTTATTTTTAGTTCTAAACTTACTCCCTGTGGGATCAATATCTAGGACTCCATTAGAGCCCTATATTACTTGAGCGATACGGATACTTGCATTGATAAATGTGACTTTATAATTATTGAATATTTATTACGTCCATATTTATCTTATATTTTTAAGCATATATAAAGTCGTGGTCACTAGGTGCGATCAAAAGGAAAATTAAGAATACTTGATTTGATTGACATAAATGATTGGAATCTCTAAGCTAAGAAAAGAGTGGAGTAAAAAAAAATCTTGATGAAGATTTTAACCCCACACTACATAAGGAATTTTGATGGGTAGACTAACTTAGACTTTGGGAATAACATCATCTATCAAGATGTCCATGGCTTTCCATCATCTCAATAAAATTGACATCATTAAACTATAACTAACCTCATAACAAGAATCCCCTTTGAATATTGTAACATGAAGGATTCATAGTTCTTAAGCAGACTGAAATACCTTCATAAGTAGCCATGGGTAATATCATTATAAGGTATTGCACCGAGTTCTGGGGGGATGATATTTGTTTTGTATGTCTCTGTCCTTAGCAATAAGTAAAGAACCTATCAAACTAACTTAGGTTTTCGTACTCAGACTAACCTGAAGTAAGTGCATGATCCTCAGTTTAATGTCTAAGCTAGCTGACCTAAGGTTCATGATCTACCTAGGTTTTGTTTTCATTTTTTTCCATGGTATATTTTAAATTTTAATTGAGATTTAACATTTAATTCATGTCTTATTTTTATTCCCAAGTTTTTTGGTCATGTTGAGAAATGAAAGTTTTGTCCAAAATTTTCAGTTTGTTATGTTTAAGATTTAATTTTTGATGTTCATGAAGAAAACCATCTTATTAGACATTTTTATCCTTCATTTGTTTTATCTTTTTTTTTTCATTATTTTTGTTTTTTTTAAGACTATGCAAGTATTGAAACATGACAGTACATATAAAACAATGCAAACAACATACATTTAGCCTTGAACTAGGCTTGTCTTAGGATTGAACTACAGTAAGCTAGAGTTTTAGCTTGGATGAGCTAGTTTGAGGTCTGAGTTGACCTAGAGTAACATGGTTGACATAGATTCACTTAGGTTGACCAAGGATAACCTAGGTTGACTTTGGTTGACATAGGTTTGACTAGGTTGGAACTGAGCTGAGTTGGGTTGGCCTGGGTTGACATGAGTTAGCTAAGGTTTCTGTGTAATCAGACCCAGGTCGGGTAAGTGCTAGATCTATTTAGGGTATGATTTAGGTTTGTGTTAGGGTTAGGTTAGGATTAAGCTTACTGTTGGGTTACGGTTAAGCTAGGGTTTAGGTTAGGTTTAAACCTACTATTAGGTTAGTGTTAGAGCTAGGCTAGGTTTTAGGTTAGGGTTAAGCATAGAGTTGGGTTAAAGTTAGGCTGGGTTTGGGCTGACCTAAGTCATGCCCCAACCCTATTGAATGGGTTGACCTAACCTAAACTAAAACTTCAAAATAAATGCTTTAATTAACTGAAGAGGAGAGAGGTGACATATCAAAGTGGAGGGTGACTAGAGGTAGAGAAGGCCCATCAGAGAACTTCTTCCTCTTTTTTGGTAGCCTAAGGTAAGTGTTGGAGTCTGTCAAGAATGGAGAGTGTGTCTGTGTAGAATGTTAGATACTACTATTTATAGGCTGGGAAGGTGGTGGCAGAGGCCTTAGTGGTCATCAATTTATGTGGTGAGTCAATGACCATGATTATTTTGTCGGTTGGAGGTGTCATAGATCACCATCATAGAAATAAAGAAAGGGTTTATGCTCAATTCCATGGACGAAGGCTTCAGATCGCTGGCGTGGCATCGGAAGTGATCACACCAGGTGACCATGCAGAGGTATACCTAGGCGTGGTCACACTCAGTCTGGGCGTAAAAACGACAATGTATTTCTAGGTGAGGTCACATCAAGGCCTGACGTGATTAGGCTTGGTCAAAACTGTGCATATACATATTTTGTTTAGCGGGGGCTAAAACTGACCAAAGGGTAATGTTCGTGCAAGTCATATGTGAAAGAAAATGAAGTCATCATCATTGTCTTCTCGTCGTCATCCCAAAGAGGGACTTAATTATTGGATATAATTTATCCACTTCTCATATATTAAGGTGTGTTTAAAGATAAGACGGTGAAGGCAATCAAATCAAAATATGAAAAAAATTGTAACTCTCAAGTTATTTGTAGGCATTCGTAAGGATCAATTTAGATATCTTGTTCAACTTTTAAAAATTGAAAGCTTTTGGGTTGTTCGATTGTCTGAGCTAATAGACATTTGGGAAATGAAGACGTGGTTGAAAAAAATCGGTTTTTATGGCTCCAATTTTCACAAGATTATGATGAGGAGACAAAGTTTGACTCGTAATTTGATACCAATGGCAATTTTATAAAAATTGAAAATTTGGTCATAGTTTTTTAAATAAGAACGTGGCTGCCAAATTTCTCCAAATGTCACTATTACTAGACAAATTGCTCAAAATATCATTATAAAACCGATTTCTCTATAAAACTTATTGAATTTATGTATGCCATCAAAATAAAATGAAAATTTCTATTCCCTTCATAAAAATAAGTAATTGCTCAACAATAAAATTTTTTGTTAGGATTTTCTTCAAAAGCATAGGATTTGCAAGAAGTGGGCATAGTTTTTATTTATTTATTTTTCATGTATAGCCTTAACTTCATGCTAAATTAAATGGTTTCCATATCTTAATGAAAAAATGTAGCAGGGCATTTAGGATTTATGATTTAGAGTTTAACATAAAATATTAGATAGGAAAATCTTATGTTTCACACAAAACACATGGAATATGCACTTGAATTATCTGTTTGATTAAATAAAGTTTAAAATTTATAGTACTTAGAAACAAAACTATAAATATTTAAATGAATTACGCTGGATAAATAATTTTTATAATTTTATGTATAAAACTTTGATGCACATGGCAGAGAAAAATAAAAATGTAATTGCAAAAATTCTAAAAATGAATAGAAAATTCTGTAAGAATATTTTGTTAAAAATGAATAAAAAATTCGATTCGTTAAAATTTTCTTAGATATTATTTTGTATTATTAAGCACATATTTAAGCCCACTTGAAAAAGAAAAAATCAATTCCTAATAATCTGTTACTTAGCATTAAAAAAACTCGCATTTTGAAATTCCAAACAAAGTCCCAAAAAAAAAAAAAAAAAAAAAAAAAAAAAAAAAAAAAAAAAAAA
>JXCR01090655.1:0-35577 GCA_002079205.1 Phalaenopsis hybrid cultivar
TGTCAAAGCATATTTCCCTAACATTTTGCATCTTCCTACAAGGCATATATACTTATACCCTATAGTTCAATGTAACAAACCTAGTTGATTCTATCATAACACTCCCGAGTCATTATGGTTCACAACATATTCTAATATTTCACTTGGATAGAATGAAAACTAAATAAAGATATGAAGTTTAATCATTACATTCAATAATCAAAAGTAATTTGAAATCACTTTCCAATCATATAAATCCTACTTAATTATCACAAGGTAAGGTAAAGGAATATACTCAAGAAGCATGAAAAAAAACACCACAGATTCATTGAAATAAGAGAAATCCACTAACTAAATCTTTACAAATAAAATGCAGTGATAAATATAAACAAGACTTATATTCCTTCCATTTACAATGACCTCAAGATGCTTAACCAAGACTCCTCCTAAACTTGGGCTACTGCTCTTGAAGGTTCTCCTAATCCTCTACACAAGAAGAAGAAGAAGAAGAAGAAGAAGAAGAAGATTCTATGAGAAGCTAACTATAACAATTCATCAATCTCTTCATAGTTAGCAATTTAAGCAACCCCCCTTCATTAGTCCTTTTTAGTCCCTAATACATGCATATATACAAACTCCATTACTTTTCATAAACATCACCCCACAGCCTCTTAAGAAACTCTCCATTACTCCTCACGACTAGCTTCCCCAACTGTCAAAACTGCTCCAGGCAGTTGCTGACACCTAGGCGAGTGGAGATGGTGCCTAAGCGAGTAGGGCCTGGTGCCTAGGCGAGCAGGGGTTGACACTTAAGCACTATTCTCTCCGTTTGTTGAAGAAGGCATGGGCGCCTAGAAACCCATGGGCCCAGCACTTAGGCGTCGGTACTGTAGTGTCGAGGCACCCTAGGCGCCAACCTCTAAGATTTTCCAGGTGAGGGATTGACACTTAGGCGTCCAGGAGTCCAACGTCTAGGTGCTAGTCGACAATTAAGCTCCTTTGTTCCAACTCACTCCATGTTTCTTCACTTCCATTACCCGTTGCATCCGCAAGAAAAACATGAAAATATCTTTCTTTACAGTGCAATCTCATCCATAAAATGTGTAAATCATAAGAAAATATTTGCATTCTTATTTAGACATCATATCACCCCAAACTCTGATTTTCCCAGAAACATGTGAGGGAGTTAAAGTGGCATCCAACACGTGTGAAATAAAAAAAATTGATGCCAACACCAACTAAGAATTATGGACATAAAAGTTGAACTAGCGTAATATAAAATTTCTTTTACTTTAGCTATTTTATTTTAAAAATGGATGTGATGGTTGAAGTATTTAACTAATATAAAATAATATTATCAAAACTTGATAATAAAAGATCTATGTTTGACTCATTCAAATCCTATAATTTTTTATTTGGCTAATCAAACTATATTATTTGTATCATTATATACAATCTACATCATAGTGAACATTACAATATTATCCTTTTTTATCAATCAATATTCAAATAATCATTGAATAGAAGAGTTAAATTGGTTGAACATATTATGCAATATCCATTATAATATGTGATTGATCAAAAGATAGTTGAATTGAATGTATAAAAAATATTTGAGAGTGACTTTAAATGGAGTTTTTTTTAATGTTTAAAGGCTATAAATATTTTGCACCCAAACCCAACCCTTCAACTCCATTCTTTTGGTTACTCTTCCTTCTCTTCAAGTCATCTCAATTTTCATAAGTATTTTTTTAGAAGTTTTTAATAGTACATAGCTTTAGTTGCTGCCTCTATTATGTGAAATAACCTTTTGTTTTGGAGCATAGAAGATGCTCATCATTATGAGTGTTCTAAGAAATCATTAACAATTAATTACAATTGATAATACAAAATAATTCCCCTCTTTTGTATACAATAGTTTCATTTGTTCCACCCTTTAATTTCTCATTTGTCTTGACCCCTTTCAAAACTCATAATTCTTCTTTGAACTCTTTTAAAATTTTATTATAAATTCCAAACACACCATTTATCACATAATTTTTATGGATCATGACTTAAGTTGGAGCCTATATATTTTTTTAACATGAGCATTCATCCATATATATATTTATTGATAATATATATTTTGAATAACCAAATCTAAACCAAGTATAAATTAATTCTTCTTTCCTGGTGATTTGTCCTTAATAACTAGTCCTTTTTATAGCAGTCATATTATTCAACATATGCTTCATCCTAGCATGATACTAAAAGTTAGGGATAAGATGAACATCACCCCAAAACTTTCATTGATTACTTACTATTTCATGAGTATCATTGAGTTTAATATTACAAAAAAAATTATTATTTAATATATCACGAGTATTACACCTATTTAAAATTTCCAAGTCAACTGTTGATTAAATCTTTCTCTTAATCAGACCATAATCTATATCCTAGAATTTCAGTATAACCACAATTATTTTTTTCCAACTAAACTAGAATATTACTCCTTTCAATAATCATTCCTCTCAATCACTTCTTAGTGAGAATAAGTTAGTCATAAATTTTAATGATGTTAATGATTATGAAGAAGGAGAAGTCCTTATCATTTAACCCTCATTCCTAACCTCCTTAAGTGTATAAATGTTGGAAGGATGCTTAGATGGAGAATTTTTCATTAATTAAAGGTCCGTTTGGGGCAACTTATAAGTGCGGGCATTGTTTTCAAAACGCCTGAAAATGTCGCTGTCCGTTTGGTTCGTGCATTTCGTCAGCTTATCCGAAAATGTATTTGGGTTTTTCCACTAAAAGCAGGCCATGGTTCGACCCCCGCAGCCGGCCTGCAGGCCGCGTTTCAGGATTCCGCGTTTCAGGATAAGTAGCTTATCCTGAAACGCACAAGCTGCCCCAAATGGACCCTAAGTTAAAAAAAGGTGGCCATATCTCTCTAGAGAAAGTGAGGTGGAAAAATCATCAACAATGTAAAGAAAACAATGCTTGGATACAAAGTAAATTTCTATTTATAAGAGAATATTTGCATTAACTATTTAGTCACGATCAAGGATCCCATAGAGTTTGAGTTGGCATAATTCTTATCTTATTAATAGTCTCATGCACATCTTTTTTTCTAGTTTTTGAAGACTATTAATATGATAAATTTACGTAAGTTTAGATTATTTGAATTTTAAACAATTATATTATATGATTAGCATGATTTTTTTCAATCACATCAACATAATTAAGTGACATCAATTAAGTCTAATCATTTTGAGCAAATTATATTTATGATGTACATCATTATAGATAGAATTCAAAATTAAAACCAAATTAAACACATCATAATTTGAATGACTAATATGATTTGAATTAAACAACTAGTACGATTTGAGTTAGATCATATTATATGTTCAATCAATGAATAACTTTTATTTATTTATTAACATTAGGGTTTGAACCAATAAGAAAAGACACTTAATATGAACAAATTTATAAGAAATCCTTAGTGAAATATTGTTAGAAGAAACTCACTAGAAAGGACTAAGAAATTCTTGACAGAGATTTTCACAAGAGAGAAATAAGAGAATACATCAAGATCATTTCCCCCTTTTAACATCTTCTAATCCTCATATTCATAAAGATAGTTATTTAGAGCCTTTATGCACTTTATTCAAAGATATTTTTGCATCTAAAAATGCATTGAAGTGCTTAGTTTTCTTATCTATGGGTCTAGGAGTTGTTAGCTTCTTAATGGAGTAGATGCAATCGTCAAATTTCCTTATTACCAGTGAAAGAAAATGCTTCTTTGCCTCGTAGCAGTAGAAGAAGAGAGTTGTGAAGATCTTCAGAGGAAAAATGGGTGATTAGACATAGATCATTAATGGCTGAATCATTATACATTTATTTGCCAATTATTTCCCTCTCACACTTTTATTTGTTAGTCCTTTTATTTAATGTCAATTTCTATGTTAGTATATAAAAACATGCTGAACTAGTTGTTATATGTTTTAATTAGTATATAATTACTTTCAAAATAATTTTTCTTAAAAAGCACACTAGCCAACAAAATCTCTTTTGAATGTTTCATAACATTTATATGTTTTAATACTATTTAGCTACATTTCTTTAGAATTAGTTGGTGTTGGCTTACACATGCCCAAGAGAGGGTTGAATTGAGCTCTTTGAGTTTTTTTTCATAGTATTTAATTTTATGTATTTCATAAGTTCACCTTGAATGATAATTATTTTGAAATGCATAATGAAAAATATATTAATTATTAAGTTGTAATAATAAGCAAAGAGTCCACTAAAAAACAAATAATAAAAAGTAAAATTTGTGTGAATCATTAGTCATACAAATATGCAATACCTTTTATATAGTTGAGTCATAATCTACATCCTTTTTTAGGGGTCTTCCATACCTAAGGTTTTCTCCATATCATACACTAAAATAAATCATTTCTTCATTGTTAGGAGAAGAAATCCTTACATTTTTCTTTACCTTGAGATAGCCTCCCTTTCATTAAGACAACCACTAAGTTTTCTTCTTATTTACAAAATAAACTGTTCACTAAATTCTCCACGAAAGCACTAAAGAAAAATATAAGTTAAATATTAGTAAAAGAGTACAAGAGTGGTAAATTACTCTTACACGTCTATGAAATCATGTATGAAGAAACTAAGTTCAACACATCACCATTTTTTTGGGAAAATGCATCATTATCAAGCAAGCATGCTTCACTTCTTTAAGATCTCAAGTTTGCATAAGTCTTTTATTGTTATTAAAAATAACAAGTTAAATATTCCCATATCTATTGTAGTAATTGTCATTGAAAAATCATGTGATTATCATCCATGAGTCAATACTAAACAACTAAAAACCTTCTCTGAAAGTTTTCAGACTATGAATTTTGTGGAGGTTCATAAACTCTTCTGCTGAAGGCTTCTAAATAGATTATAACAATTCATAAAATCTTTGCAGAGATATTTAATAATTATTTTGATAGGCTTGAAGTTTGTAGATGTTTATGGAGCATTGCAACAATTTATGAACAATTTTTATAGTTTTGTATATACATTTACCTATTTTATTTTTATTATTTTCTTAAGATTAAAATTATAGTTATCAAACTCTCTATTTAAAAAGCTATTTATAAGACGCAAAATAAAATTAAAAAATATTTTTCTTTAATAAAAATAACTTTTAATGGTTTTACTAGAGTGGCACCAAAATTTTCTTTTGTTAAAGATAAAATAGTCCTCACTTGCTTTCCCATAATACCATTGAAATTTTATATTATGGATTTTACACATGAAAATGTAGAATATTTTCATATACTATAAATAAATCTTCAAGTGATTTTTCATAATTGTGTACATTTTAGCTACAATCACTTAATTTAAAAGATCATTATTCTCCAATTCCTTCGTATAATTTGTGACAATCAAATTTTGTAGGATGTCATAGATGCATAAAGTGAAAAATTGATAGTAATCTTACCAACACAGACATATTGCATGGATTGTGTTGTGTTAGTATATAGATCTCAATTTTTTAAACTCTTCTAAATATATTAGTAAAATCCATATGCTCTTTCTTACGAACCAATCAGCCTACATATGCATTATATGAATACTTGTCATCTTGAATTTTTTTTATTATCAGAAGAGTTAGAAGGCATTCCTTATCATGTGAGCAAAATTCTTATCATTATTTTGGAATATCACTTCAACTATAAGTAGAATATTCTAGAGGTTTTCTCTACTCCTAAGCCTTCTTTTATCTAAGTCCATACAGATCAAGAGTATTATTTTTATATCAAGAATTTAGTATTCATATAAATGCAAGCCTAATCTTTCAAAATTCAGTGCCATTATGACACTTTTTTTAAATTTTCATCTTTAAGAGAAGATGTTAAGCAACACTCTAAAAAATAGGTAATCCTTTCCTATGGAATGTATGATCCATTTATTTGTTTCATCTCGTAAATTTTTTCTTCTTTTATGAATGTTGATTGTTATTTTAAGAGGTCCCACAATTTGGAAATAATTTTAAGCTTATCCTCTACTATTTAAGGCAAATGCCTAGATGAACAACTTTGTGAACCCAACAATATGATTGAACATTCTTAATCATGAGTATTAAAATAAATCCATTCTATTATAATTTATTGATTGGAGAAATATAGGCTTTATCATGCACATTATTGCCTTTGAAGTCTATAGTGAAATTCATTCTATTCCTTTTGAGGAAAGTATGATCCCCTCTTCATGTGTTTTGTTACAAAAATAAAGTCATTCTTATATAGGCATACAAAATCCGATATTACCTATATGAGAATGACATGGTTCAACCCTTCATAATCCCCCTCCTCTTATGAGTCTCTTTAAAAGCCAACATGCATACTATTAAGTAAATTTACATTTTCATTTAATTATTAGAAGCATTTAAGGAAACTAAGCATAAATCCATGTCAAGGGTACTAAATCAGAATAACATACCCATAAATGAAATAAATAAATAGACACAATACAATGGTTTATTAATGTTAATTATAAACCAAGTTATTTGTTTGAACCGACTTAATAGGCTCCTTTAAGGCAATATAACATCTAATGAGGATATTGCATATATATGATACAAAAATTTATAGTTATAATTAGCTTAAGATAAGCTTTGACCTCCTCTTTAACTAATAAATGTCTCTAAGTCAAAATCTTACTTTTAGAGACACATATCATAGAGTCCCAATCCTAGCTTGGTCATTTTAGCTCTATAATTAGCTTAGATAAGAACTTAATCTTCCTAAAATACTTATCACTTTAGTTTAATAGATAGTTCTAGCAATTCTTGGTGGACTAAAAGGATATTCACAAACTTGGCATAAGGTTGAACCTTAAGAATAATTGGCCTAATGCTTAGTCATGTGGACTTGAATCTAGCCTTGTGCCTTACTTTGTTAATCATGTCAATTATTACGATGTAGGAACCAAACATATTCCTTCTAAAATATTCACTTTTAAGAAAGTTCCATCAAATCCCTTGTAGGTGCCATCTACTTTAAGTCATAGGGCTTAAGAAACTCAATTTCTAATTAGATTGTGTTATGCCTCAATAGTCAATAATGCAACTAAAATATACTTTTAAATTTATCAATACAATAGTGAATACCCTATAAATTGACACACACCATATGTGCTCTTTATGTCAATTTTCATCAAAGAAAACATGAGTTAACATTACGAGTGAGATCAAATGACATGTTATTCCTTGGATACTAAATACTTATAATAAATGTACAAAAAAATATCTAGGAATATGCATTATTATAATCAAGTAACATTCTTTTAGATCTTTATTAAAATATTTGGATGACTCATCATAAGGTACAATAATGACCCTATCATATCCTGATATAATTTTATATTAACTTTTTTCCATTATATCAGCATAATATCTATTAGTAAACAAATTTTTTAATTAAAAAAAAACATTCATTGAGGTCCATTATTTCTCACTTTAAATAAAAAAATCAAACATTTAATAGCCAAATATTTGAAAATCAGAATACGAAACTTATTGAAGAGCTGCCCTTGTGTAAGATTTTTTTTCTTCTTAATTTTCTCTTGCTAGATTCTATCTTTAAAAATTGCATAATATTAGAATTTTTTAGTGAAAAATAACTACATTAATAGTAATAACCTAATAATAATATTCAAACTTTGCATTAATTAAATTCTTAGCAATTTATTTGAATATAAATTTGAATTATTATGTGGTCGTGTTATACTATCATAATAGTATTTTCACTATTAGGCCAAATATAGATGACAAAGGTTGGTTGAAATTAAAATATGCATTGATTAAATTAAATGAGAAAAGAAATAATACATTATAATGTATATCAAATAATATACCTGGTGCAATTTTAAATTAATCAATTAATTTAATTTAATCCTGTCAATTTATTTTAATATTTAGCATATCATGTAGTAAAATATAAATCATTTTGTATGATCTTAAGATTAAATTATATAAATTATTTTATTATGTAAATAATCAAGTGATTTGAACTAATGTAAATTGAGATCAAATTTAATCATGTAATGCACTATAAGATTAGTTATGATTTTATCAGATAAAATTGTTATTTACTAAATTTAATTTTAAGTGGGTGCATATATTCTTAACATCCCCAACATCTAGAATATAATAATGGTTACTAAAAATAAATAAAATATTTTATAATTGAAGCATGATTTTGTAATTGTAGATGGTTTTTGCTTGAGTAAATCAAGTCAATAGCTTTATTTGAGTTTCAAAACCATAAACAAAATTATATTTGGTGTCATTGGTGCATCATTAGAAGGAAATTGAATAAATATAACACCCACTACTCTAAGAAAAACTCATAATGAGACGTCTTATAAGATTCCACCTACTCCCAGTACTGCTCTCATGCCTCCATACTCCTTGAGCGATTATCAACCAACCAAACTTGAATGAAAATCATCCATTAATAGTAATCTTTAAAACATGGTGGATTAGTTTAATGAAGTCCAAAGGCCTGGTTGTTTATGATCTCATCTATTATTAGGACTAATCAAGTGATCGCTACTAGGTCAAGCTACACCCTCATTTCTTTGCCAAGTGATGTCACTTGCAATCTCAAGGTCAATAATATAATGCTTTCATCTATACGCACCATTGACTATGTCATCACTTCCAAATTTTGGAATACATTAAAGTGATTGGCTCCAATCATTATTCCTAGTATTTGGGCCATGGAGTCCATGAAATAGGCAAACTTCTCATTTTGTATTTATATCTATCTTTGTATTTCTATGAACCTCCTTGATTTTACCTTTAAAACTACATACATGTCATTAATCATTACAATTTTACTTATATTGCACTTGGTCACTTGTCATACCATCATCTAGTTTTTACCATTAATTTATCTACCATTATCTTCCATTAATTTGCTCTGTACCTAAGAACGTCTATCATAATTACATACTCTTTTGTGGCTTCTCTTTGGGCTAAGAAAATGGTTCTCATGTCATTCACGTATAATAGTGCCAACCAAGAGTAAAGATGTTGGTGGGTTAAGAGCTAATGTAATCACACCATCTTTATTAGTGATGAAATCTATATTGGAATGCAAACTTCTAATCTTGCTAGTGTAACTAAGAGATGGTGGATCTTCTTGAATGTATCAAATTTTATAGCTGCTGCTATAGTTCCTTATGTTAAATCATGTCTTCAATCAACACACTCTAATCCTCATAGATTCTTCTTTGTCTTTCTTTCTCTATAAGTTGTGATGCATTCTTCTTTAATTCTAAGAAAAAAAAAATTAAACTTCAAACTTTAAGTCAATGAGTTTGAAATCAATTTTACAAAAAATTTAGTGCAATATGATTTTAAGCGCCTATATTAATAGTGTAGAAAATAAAGAGTAAAATATGTTGCCTCTTGTTCCTATACTCTATAAATGTTAAGGAAAGCAAACACTCATCAAAAAGCTGCCCCTCAACCCCATAAGAGCTTTACTAACCAATCTAAATGTAACTCAATCCAAAGCAACATTAACATTCTATGGTTGATTGACAAATCCCTTTAGCTTTTCATTGATTTTTCATAATAATGCTCTAATAACTCTTTTTATATAGCTCAAGAGGTTTATTTATTGGGTTCTCCTCACTTCTACTCAAATTAAAATTATAATTGCCAAGGTTGTCCTCGGATCCTCCTCTGGAATTCAAAAAGAAACTTCCAAGATCCAAAGTTACTAAATGATTTCATAGAAACCTTTAATACCTCTTGCCTAAACTCATCTCATTAATCAACACTCATCAACACTTTTTGGCCCTTCCATAGAATTCACAACTATTCATGAGTAATTTCTCCATTAGCATCACTCTCAATGCCACCCATCACCTTGTCCCCCCAATTCTAACACGATTGGTTGTTTTAGTTGCTTAGGGTTAACAACTATGGTGATAATATTCACCAACATAATGCACCAACTTAAGGATAACACCTCGCCTCAATGGCTTGATCAATGGTACAAAATTTGAAACCTCATTAAGACCAAATTAATGTATACTTTTAACATTTCAAACATAATAATCCTCCCAACATAACTTACCTTGGCACTTTATGCCACTGACTAGGGCTTCACTATGAATAGCCTCCTCTTATAGAAGAAGCACCAAACAATCAATATTATATATTACTTTCACTATAAATCTCACATTGTTTGAGCAATATGTGTTTAATTACTATCAGAGGGCATCATGTGCCCTTTGTGCTTGATATCATATTGATAATAGATTAAAAAAAATTCTAATGTATTATTCCAATGATTATCATCTAATGGCTAGCTCATAGAGCTAAATGAACTATTTTATGATATATCAACATGTTTAGCCTAAAGTATTAAAAAATATGATGAAACTATTAGAGTTAAACTTATGTAAAGCCTATTCACCCTCTCCCTCTTATCCACTTCTCACTCCTCTCTCCCATAGAAATAAAGTTGGAACTTCGTACAAATTATTCCTTTTATCTTTACATTGTGAGATCATCTCCCTCATTGTATTAAACATCTATAAATCAAACAACTTGAAAGCCTTTATTTTTATGTTTTTGGATTCTTTCATCCAATCTCTTCATCTACCACCTCTACTTAATCATTACTCAACTCTCTAATATAAGAATTCCCTCAAACCAAAAAAAAACTCAATCTCTCCATTATTGAATGTTAGTTTTTCTTTGCCTCGTTGTGGACAATGTTTCAACATAATGAAGGGCAAATCATTTATGCAATAACCTTATCCTAAATATTTTCTATCGTTGTATGATAAGTCTTTTTCGGCCTAGCGAAAAGATACATAGGTATCCCTTTCAAACCACATATGTATAATCTTTTGCATAGTTGACATGACCCTTCACTCAGATGAAGAATCCCACATATGTGTAAAAGTCAAAATTTTGCACCTTCTAAATTAAGACCCTAAACTTTCTACGATTATAAATACAAATAAAATTAACTCTATACCAATGCCACTACATTCATAGGTAAATCTTAGTCTATCTTGGCACTCCAAAGGATATCAAAATCCTCATTACAGACTCCATAACTCAAAGTTATTTCTTATACGTGAGCTATAAAAAGCATTATATTATTGCGCATATCCACTGCCTTTCCTGGCAAATATCACGCCTTCGTATAGCTCAATGGAGATATGTAAATATTAGCTAATTCTCCAATCGATGGAATCAAAATTAGGGGTGTCAAATAGAGTTCGCAAGTCAAATTTGGGCTAACCCGAAACTAACCCAACTCAAAATTATTTGAGCACAACGTAACCTGAAAGCTAAATGAGTTAGAAAAGCCAACCTAAGTCGATTAACCCATTGAATTGAACCCAACTAATATATCTATTTAGCATAAGACATAACAACTACCTAGGCCAAGTTGGGGCCAGTTTCAAATCAATTTCAGACTTGGTGGATCAATCTTGAGTTGATTTTAATGTTAGCAAGCCAATTTCAAATCAACTTAAAATTGGCAAGTCAGCCTGATCCGTGCTAAAAATAAATTTAATGTGCTAGGATCTTAACACGAACCCAACCCAAAAAAATTTCAAGCCAACTTACAACAGGAATTTTTCGAGTCAAATTTGGAAAGTGTTGGCTTGTTGGGTAGGTCAATTTTTAACATTCCTAATCAAAATAAATCAGTAATCAATTCTCATCTTGTAAAGAAAAAAAAAATAGAAACATTTAGTACCATCTGGGATGTCCAATCAATCTATTATGGCAATTAAATACTCAATATAAAACTAAGAACAATTTTATTTACCATTGAAATACAACGGCTCCCAATATGCTCAACTTACTTGCTAATTCTCAGTATGACTTCAACATCAAGTAAAACCATTAAAACAAGCATCAAAATCAGCTAACACCATCACAAAATAATTAACTTTTAAAGCAAACAACTATACGCCATAAAACATCTACTAAAAAACAAATGCAGTAATAAATAGTCCCCTTGATACTGAAGGTACTCTACCTCTAGGCATGCATGAATGCATAATCCTCAACAGGTATGTTAGAGAATAAAAAAATTAGCAAAAACCCAAGTAATAAATAAATAAATAAAATAAAATAAAATAATAAAAAAAATAAAATCAATTCCAAGCTTCGAGATTCTCAAAGAGATGCTTAACAATGCAATACTAGAAGCAAAGATTGCAGTTCCAAACAAACAGTAATAAATCCTAACACAAACAAGCACAAAGTGAGCAGCACCATAGCTGCTATGAGTACCACTCAGACACACAGACAGCCCTAACAGTTGGACCTCTTATTCTCTCACACAGATTACTACTAATGGAAGCAAAAGAGCCAAAGTCTACTACTGCTATATAGTAAGTCATTATACAGAGCAGTGAGGATTTTCTTCAATATCAGTGATAAGAAAGAAATATACCTCAATGCAGATAAAAGCCAAGAATGAATTGCCTATCAGAATAACCAGACAGCAGCAGGGACTATCCCCCAACAAGAACAAGCCGCATAAAGCAGCATCACTGCTATTGCAGCTAGCTCTTCCATCTGGCTGTAGCAAGTTTGGTGCCTCAGACCTTCAGGAGGTCGCAGCAGCCATCAGCTGCTGTTCCCCACTTGGAAGGGATGACTGAGCTGCGGTCTCCGACAATCATGTTTGCTAGAGGGAGGTAAAGGGATGGACGGAGATGCTCAATCAAATGGAAGTGATCATTTTTTCCCTGCAAATACATGCTGGTCACCTCTGATCGGGATATACATGAGCCGCAGCTAGCTGAGTTAAGGTTTCCGCTATCAGACTGAAGAATTTCAGAGCTCGGAGATGTGATTGCAGGCCGAGTTAAATGCTTGCCATTGTTGTGGTTATCACTTTTAACATTTTGAACATCCGCATCCTTTTTGGTGTTCAGGAAACGGCCACCACATCCTCTTGGACGCCGCATTGCATGTAGATGGCGTGACTCGTGGAGATACGGCTACAAGAAGAGGAAAAATTGAAAGATTAAAAGATGGAATATGATGAAGGGTTCAACATGGTTGTTAGTTGGTCATAAATATGTTAGAGATGAAGATAAATTATTTGGTTTATAAGTGGTAATGGAGTTGCAGCTGTGAAATCTTGAAATCGTACTACTACTGTGGTCATGATCGGTACATAACATATCAATTATTATTGAAATAATGAATCATAAAGGGAATGTGCATTATTTATATAATTTGAAAATGGAATGTTCATTATTTAAGTTATTTGAAAAAACTGTTTCCAAATTCGCACCTTCCTGATTTTGACCAGTTTGTTCTTCATCTCTGCTTTAGCACGAGCTTTCCTCCGCCTAATGATTCCATGGAATTGTTTAGCATTAACGTATATGGGTGCTTCAGCTGTCATATTCAGTGGCAGAAGCATCCGTCCATGCTACATTGAAAGAAAAAATCATCAGTGACTACTTGATTATCATACTTGTACAGAGTATACAGAACATACAGATATGAGAATACAAAAAGCGTAGAAAAAATATAAAACTTGTGCAGCACATGTTGTGGACGTTATATTCAAATATATGCAGGTGCTAGAATGTTTTTACCAAAGTTTATACAAAGTTATCTATTTAACAACATAAAAGTTGACTATGAAGCAGGACATCATATTTTACAACACAGAACATATAGCTTTCTGATTTGAAAAAATTGAACAATGATGAGCAGGAATATTGTAGAGATCATATTTAGACAACAAATACATGTACTGGATATTCTTAATAAAATCAAAGCAAGATGTTTAATACTTATATTTGTATAGACAATCCATTTATCATTTTAGTGCGCTCATAAAAAAATAATAATAATACATAGCACACAATTCTTACGTATATACATACATCTGACCGGATTTAGGTCATCATACGAGCCACCCAATCGATACAACAAAGCAGATTGGCCAGAACAATCATCTGGACGGCTCATCCAAGGTGATCGGACAATGCTACTCGATCAAGATAGCTCGGCCAATGCTATTCNGTGACCGGATTTAGGTCATCATACGAGCCACCCAATCGATACAACAAAGCAGATTGGCCAGAATAATCATCTGGACGGCTCATCCAAGGTGATCGGACAATGCTACTCGATCAAGATAGCTCGGCCAACGCTATTCGACAAAGACAATTTGACCAACTCACCCAAAAAACCAACCAAGCCAGGTAAATGCAACGAACTCAATGAAAAGTTCTCCGAGACATCAAGAATGATCTCACCAACTAGCTTCAAAACCAAATAGGCCGACATAAGCATTACCGAAGACAAAATGCAGAAGAAGCATTTTGATGCAAGAGCGGCCCAGGAGAAGGTTCTGTGATAATTGCTACAGTACTACGACTCCCGCAAGGCTTGTGCTCGCCTGAACCGAACCGGTCCGGGTCTTTCTGTTTTNGCATTTTGATGCAAGAGCGGCCCAGGAGAAGGTTTTGTGATCATTGCTACAGTACTACGACTCCCGCAAGGCTTGTGCTCGCCTGAACCGAACCGGTCCGGGTCTTTCTGTTTTGGAAGCGTCCACCAGTTTCTGGGCCCACTCCTAGTTATCATATTATTATAAATTCACTTTCATGGGAGTATAGGATTACTTTTTTGTGTGCTTGGAATAGGGACAGCCGTCAACGTCTCCTTTTACTTTTGAGGGATGTATTCTAGGGTTTCAAGTGGTGCTTCGATTGTATTTTGATTTCTAGGTGGTGATTATCNTTAGGGTTATTTTTTTGTGTGCTTGGAATAGGGACAGCCGTCAGCGTCTCCTTTAACTTTTGAGGGATGTATTCTAGGGTTTCAAGTGGTGCTTCGATTGTATTTTGATTTCTAGGTGGTGATTATCTTCCCTACCCCTTCCAGCCTTCCTCTCGCTTAGCTACCACGCTTTCATCCTCGATAAAGCCACCCCAACAACACTTGCTTTCTTCCTGCAGTTCCTCGCTGTCCAGCCATCCTTCTCGCTGCCGCAGCCCGTGGACCGTCCCTCTTTGGCTGTCCCGCAATCCCATGCCTTCACCGCCATTGCCTTCGTCATTCCCGCTCGTTGTCACCGCATGAAAACAACTGTCTGAGCTGTCTCTGCTGTTCCGGCCACCCGTTCAGTTTTTTCTCTCATTCTAGCTTGCTAACATTGCCGCAACGCCTCCCTAAGGCTATTTTCTGCTGTCCAGCCGCCCCAAACAGCCAACTGCTGCAGTTGGGCTGCCGGCCCTTGCTGTTTCACNGGTCTGAGCTGTTCTCTGCTGTTCCTGCCACCCGTTCAGTTTTTTCTCTCAGTCTAGCTTGCTAACATTGCCGCAACGCCTCCCTAATGCTATTTTCTGCTGTCCAGCCGCCCCAAACAGCCAACTGCTGCAGTTGGGCTGCCGGCCCTTGCTGTTTCACTGCTCCAGCCACCCATAATCGATGTCGTTCTACATCCACAACCCGAAAACCCCTTCCCTACCTTGTTGGTACCTTGCTAGGCTCTCTAATCGTCGCCACCATCACCCGAGATCTGCCTAAACATGAGTTTGCGTGTAGTGTGTGTTGTATTTTCCCTTTCAAGAGTGTTTGATTGTAACCGCATACTTGCTTTCAGTAATAATATTTGTTTTTTCCTAATTTGATTTGAGCTAGCTCCGGTATCACATTTATAATGGGTATAATTACCAAGGAGAGGCATTATAAGGAAGAGATTATAATAACGAGCACGTCAGAAAAAGATAGATCAGTATGGGCATAAGGCTAGCTCATATGGCTTATCTTGATAGGGCAAAAAGAAAAGACAGAAGATAAATTATGTATCTCTTGATATTTGCATAGTTTTATTGCATATAACAAGTCTCAGGGGAAACTTTCTAAAAATAAGGCTAACAACCAGAGTAGGGAAAGCATTTCTTAAAGATAAAAAGCACACATTTTATCTCATCACTTTGTTCTTTGTACTCGTGATCCTTTCTAACTCTTTCCTTGGTGGTGTGAATCCACAAACAAATCATGATCTAGCATCCTAAAATATGTGACGAGTATGAATCATGTCACTAATAATAAGAGTTACACAAGTAATTGAACCAAATTAAATTCTAATAACATAGAGTGCACCAAAGAGTTTGTAATGCAACAGATGCACCAACTTAAAAGAGAAATGATTTTGGTGATAAGATAAAATTTAGAACATATCCCAAGAGTTAGCACCAAAGATGCAAGTGCCCTCTACTCCAAAATCAGCGGTGCAACAGAAGAGAGAACCTGTTGTTGGGGCAAAGAAGAACTTCATCGTCTACTTTGGTAGAAAAAGAAGAAACATGTTACCCTGATAATGCTAATTCAACTCCTGAATATGGGAGAGATAGAAGGCTAGAAGAATCCCAGAAGAGCTGTCAACTAGAGAATGTTTTTTTTCCAAAGAGATCGCCAAAGTAGAGGCATAGGAGAGATTCAAAATTCCCTCTCTGAAATCTAAGAAGGGTAGATCTGACCCCACTCAACATATAGCCTCTTTTGAGTCGATGATTTCTCTGCCAAAAAAAATGATGATTTGAAATGCCGCTTATTTTTCACGACCTTTAAAAAGTCGGCGCTCAGATAGTTTAACTTACCATTGAGTAATTACCTCATTCGTCAAAATCAAGTGCATATATGCCATACAATTTGTCAGTGCAGAAAAACTAAAGAAGAGTTCACATGACTAAACCAAATTTGTCAGGAGCCAAAAGAACCATTGAGAGTCTTTCATTACAAGTTTTCAAAAAGAGATGATAGAAGTTAAAGACCTCAAGCTACAATCACGCATACCACGCACACTTAAAGACAAAGATGATCATTTTATATATGCTCTCGAGTTGCAATAAGAGAGCAAGTTATGAACATGGTGACGGTGTTGAATCATTTTTGATAAGCCCTGGTCACCGACCAAAGGTTTGTTGAAGGAATCAACATCAAACATCTTGTTCGCTCAGATTCTTGATTAATGGTTAACTAGGTAAGTGAATAGTATGAATCTAGAGAAAAAATAACGTGCAAGTTGCTCCTCAAGGTGAAGATAGATTGGAAAGTTCAAAATTTTTCAGGGTTGAACACATCCCTCGAGAACAAAACCAACTCAATCAATTATCCAAAATGGGTAAACTCCAATGGAAAGCATATGTAGACGTTAATTCAATAACTGAATAACCATAAATGATGGAAATTGAATCGCGGCAAGAACCGAGCCGGGTGGAACCCTATGTCGAATACCTGAAGACTAGAGTACCGCCCTTTAGTGTAAAGGATTCCAAAAAGTTGAAGATCAAGTCAACCCAATACCTACTGCTCGACAGGGTGTTGTTATGAAGATCTACCACTTCTTATATATACGGTGTGTCAAAGAAAGAGAAGTCACCCACATACTGAACGAAGTGCATTTTGGAGAATGAGGGAGCAATTTTGGAAGAAATTTAGCAAATCGGATTCGGCGGCAAGTCTATTTCGAGCCTACACTCATAAAATATTCATGAATATTTTCCAGAAGATGTGAGCAAAGTCAGAAATGCACCTACATGCAATTAGAACCCTCCCAAAAACTACAGCCAATCATGAGCTCCTGACCATTTGTTGTCCAGTGTATAGATGTCGGTCATTTTTTAACTACAAATAACCAGAGAAAATTCATCCTAATTGTGATTGACTACTTCTCAAAATGGATTGAAATAAAGACCCTAACGAAAAATCACACCCGAATTAATTCGCAAATTTATTTGGACAAATTTCTTTGTATTACAGACAACCTATGATAATCGTCACTGACCTCGACATTAAGTTCGTAAATAAGAATGTCAGACTTCTATCAAAACCAGAGAATTTGCTTCCAATTTACTTTGATCCACCATCCAAAGAACATAAAATAGAAGCAACGAGCAAGTTCATTCTCAAGCTACTCTAGATAAAAGTAAAAGGAACCAAAGGAAAAGTGGAGCTGAACCGCTCCATCCAACATTCGTGGCAACTCCTTCAATGAGAACTGGACAAACATCTTTCATCCTTTCACAAGGCTTAAAAGCAATATAGGAGTGTAACCCGCATAACCAGAGGTAATAATCACATCCAACTTTGATGAGGCTAAACTCAATAAGCAGTGGAATGCCGATGATGAAGGTATACAACCTATGCTTGAGCTACTCGAAGAGTTGCAGATTCAATCGGCCTTAAGCAGGAAAAAAAAAATAAGATGAGGGTGATAAAATACAACTTTGATGTGAGAAAAAAGAGCTTTAAATTTGGTGAAATTATGCAAAAGGCAAACCTTAAAGCGCACAAGCAAAACATTGGCAAGCTGGAGCAGACTTGGATGGCACCCAATATCATTCAAGAGTGAGTATGACTAGAAACATACAAAATAAAGCCTCATACTGATGGGCAGTTGAGAGAGCGGGAACTGAAAAAAGACAGTTGAAATGTGTCTTTCGAGATGGCTATAGTGAGGAGGAATGTGTGATAATGAAGCGAGAGGGATGTGGATAAGTCANACTCATACTGATGGGCAGTTGGGAAAGCGGGAACTGAAAAAAGACAGTTGGAATGTGTCTTTCGAGATGGCTATAGTGAGGAGGAATGTGTGATAATGAAGCGAGAGGGATGTGGATAAGTCAAAGGATAAACAACACCTCAGAAGCGAGATATGGCAGAAGCACCACTCGACCATTAGAGGAGATTCAGGACCTCGGAACGAGATACAGTCAAAACACTACTCACCTTCGAATACAGCCCTAGAAGGCAAAACTTGGACGTCGACGGCTGTCTTGACCAAAAACACTAAGAAAAATATCCTAAAACACTAAAATAATATAAAAGTACTACTATGATAGCTCATTGTGGTGGACCCTCAATTAGGCGGTANACCCTAGAAGGCAAAACTTGGACGTCGACGGCTGTCTTGACCAAAAACACTAAGAAAAATCTCCTAAAACACTAAAATAATATAAAAGTACTACTATGATAGCTCATTGTGGTGGACCCTCAATTAGGCGGTAGTTCCCAAGCAAGGAAAGGATCGACCGCCCCCCTCCTCCGTTAGGTTGAACTGGTTCATGCTGAACTGAACCGGTCCAAGCAGCCCACAGCTACCGCATCTAGCACGTTGTGCGGCAGATGCCCTTGCATCACCTCCCTTACCAACTCTTACTAAAATCCATACACCTCACTACACTACCTGCACAATTTCCCTTGAACTCACGCACTGCTCTCTCAGGCCNTAGCTACCGCATCTAGCACGTTGTGCGGCAGATGCCCTTGCATCACCTCCCTTACCAACTCCTACTAAAATCCATACACCTCACTACACTACCTGCACAATTTCCCTTGAACTCACGCACTGCTCTCTCAGGCCCAACCACATTGCATGCCATCTCACACGACGTCTCCTCCATCTCCCCCGTTGCAAACCAATTGCCCATAAGATGCTCTGCATCGCCTCTTCTCATCTCCTAACCACTGACAAAACCACCTCCTGTCAATCATGAAGGACGGAAATTAAGTAGTTAAATTAAGAGTTTTCTATAATTAAGGGCTTCCTTATTTAAAATATTTACAATATCTTTATTCTGATTTATTTCCCTTTTAGTTGAATTTTTAGATTAGGAATATATATCATTAAATTATCTAAATAAATTATACATAATATTTCGTACCTAAAATAGATTGTAAGATTATTATTTAATGAAACAAAAGCAAAGGGAAAAGGCATCGAGCCTACACAGAATTCAGTCTATTTTTCTCAAAACTTTGACATGGTATCAGAGCTAAAATTTTGCCCTAACCACCGGTAGTTATTGGAGTACTGTCAAGGCTGCGGGAAGGGAGGAACTATTTCTTTGTCTTGATTCGCCCATCTAAGAATTTTCGTCCATTGTGACTGCTTCGTCCGCCTTCGCTCGCCATCGATTGCTTCGCTTTTGATTGTGTTTGCTTTGTCTTTTGCCTACTTCGACCTTCTTCAACTGCTTCTTCCATCTCCCGTGTTTAGTTACACCTGCGATCTGCGATCCTGTCCATTTGTTGTCTCGTCTGCAATCCTGCAATCGATTATCTCGTCTGCAATTAAAGCCTCATACGCAATCTGCGATCCCGTTCGCTTCGTCCGCTTCGGATCTCCTTCGCAAGTCATTGTTGCTTCTGTGGCATCTTCGATTGCTTCTTCTGCTTCGGCTTCATTCGCTTCGATTTTTTTAAAAGTTGTTATGCAACGAATAATTTTTTTAAAAGCTACTATGAATATTATAAAGATTTTCCTTTTTGAAAAGGTCAGAAGGCAATNGACTGCTTCTTCCATCTCCCGTGTTTAGTTACACCTGCGATCTGTGATCCTGTCCATTTGTTGTCTCGTCTGCAATCCTGCAATCGATTATCTTGTCTGCAATTAAAGCCTCATACGCAATCTGCGATCCCGTTCGCTTCGTCCGCTTTGGATCTCCTTCGCAAGTCATTGTTGCTTCTGTGGCATCTTCGATTGCTTATTCTGCTTCGGCTTCATTCGCTTCGATTTTTTTAAAAGTTGTTATGAAACGAATAATTTTTTTAAAAGCTACTATGAATATTATAAAGATTTTCCTTTTTGAAAAGGTCAGAAGGCAATTGTCCTACAGCTACACACTTTAGCAGATATAGCTGTAAAAATCAAATTCATAACACAAATTTTTTGGAAGTGACAAGAAAGCAATAGCTAAATGGGAGCATAACCATAGTTTAAAATGCAAAATTGTAAAAAAGCTGCCACAAACAGACCCTAAATATCATAATCATTATGATGATGCAATTATCTAGTCAATAAGACCCAAATTACCCTTGCAGTAAAATTTTGAAGCTTCCTTTTGTTACCATTTACTCAATTTTCATTATAAATGTTGTTAAGTTCTCAATTTTAATGGATGGTGGCTTTCCCTTGATTTCATGGAAACAAAAGCGTCAACTTATAAACTTGATTTCAAGATTGCCTAATACATTAAACGTTTTTATGTCAATACATTCAATTATAACACGAAGAAGTTCATGAAGTTCAAGATGAAGTCAACATTCAATGAGCTATTGGAATTCTCACCGTACTACTAAACATAACAAAATGCAATTTGATTGAAACTGCCATGTAAACATGTGAAAATAATCAAGCAACACTACATCACAAACAAAATGTACTTAATGAAAGAGAAAAGAAGGTAGGTAAGATAAGAGATCATAACCATTGCTTGAGCTCCATGAGTTGTAAAGAGGCCATAGCATTGATCCATGTACGGATAATTTGAGCAAGCCTACTCAAACAGTCGCAGAAATCAATCACATGTAAAAGCAATTGTGTGCACTGGATTTTAGTGGTAGTTGTGGTGTACTTTGTACAAAAGATGAGGAAAGCGGGTGAGGTTGGTGATAGTCAATAAAGGACGTGCTTACCACTGATTGACCAAGTCCTAGCTCAAAACGACCGTGAAAGTCAGATGGGGATTGTAGAGAGATGATAGTAGAATGCTGCTGAGTTCTCTGAGGCTTTTCTGAATCCTTGTCTGAACCAAAAACTTGTTAGCATTTGAAAGTTTTTCACAAATAAGAGATTATTGTTAAAAGTGCAAACAACGAAAGCATAACATCCCAATGAAAAAGTTTGACTCGACTTATAGGACAAGAAAATTTAAACAAGATAGGGACATTTATTAATGCCATAATCCCCAATCCTTATGGACTGAACATGATGCTAGAAAGTAATAAATGCATTTTAATTCCAATAAGGATCACGTTTTTTAACATTTTCATTTCCAAAAAAAAAAAAAACAGGTAGCAAGAAGGGGAGATTTACATAAGGCAATTTGGTAGGCTATTTTTATTTTTAGGTTAGTTTCATTATGCAATCAAAGCTTAAGAAAGCAGGTTTCAGTCCTGCAGAAGTGTAGCTGGTACACTTGATTTAAAGAAAACCAAGGGACAAAGAGGAATGGAAGAGTATTTGAAAAAAATTTTACTAATAACCATTTATTCGGCTTAGGAGGATGCATGGACAAACGTCAAGGGCTAATTAATCACTTCATTGTTTGACGGATTGACTCCATTAAAACTATTACATACAACATCAACATTTAAAAATACTATCACTTCCACTCATCTCTCGGTCATGTAAAAGTATTCCCTCCCAAATTATAGAAAAGTTAAAATCCAAATTGAAGCACACATGCACAATCCAAAATAAAGGCTTTTGTTTTTCCTTCCTCATTCAAGTTGATATTGTCAACCCTCCTCGCTAGCACTAATAAGAAAAGAAACTCCTTAACCTTAGACACTATCAAGCTTACTAAGGTTTTCTGCAAGTCCGTAACAACTTACAATCAGACACAGCCCCGCAACAAACTTCCACCAGCTCTTACTAATAATCAGCATTAACAATATTTGGATGTTCTAGTGCCTGATCGATCAAACCGACTTGCATTAAATAAAAATATTTGGGCGTGAAGAGAGTAGTTGGCTGTACAGAAAAATAAATAAATACATAAAACAAAAGCAATGTGCTAGACTTGATAATTACCTTGCTTTTGAACTTCTCTAATTAAAAAAACCAACTTTACATTGGTTCTTTGCAATATTTTAGAAGATGAATGTGTATGACAAGACATTTTACTATCACAAGTCAAGGCATAATTTCAATTGTATAACCCATGCATTTTATATTTGTATATTTTATCAATAACAAATAAGGGCATTTACATGCATAGCACACAATTCATATGTATTTACATATCTCACACTTAAACTTGCATATTTACACACACTCAAATTTCCAACATCAGAGAAAAAAATAGCACTATTACCACCTTTTAAAAGTAAAGTCAAACACACATTTTCATGCACAGGTTTAAAGCACCAGTGTTGTATGTACATATGAAAGTTTATGTGTGAAATATATAAATACATAAGAACTGTATGCTACATATATAAATTTCCCTAAAAAATATATGAAAAAATTCAAATATAAGTAAACAATAAATTATAAGTCCTTAATTATATGATTTTTATTAAAACTCTAAAGTACAATTGACATAAATCTGTAAATTTAAATAAAATTAGACTACAAAATAAAGTAAGACAGCTAATCATGCCCTCCTCGTGTAATTATTTTGGAAGCTCCATATCCTCCAAGTTTTCTACATCAACTGAGAAATCAATCAAATGTTGATGCAGGTTGAAGTGTTGCAAAATTAGTTTCAATAACAAGGTTCATACCATTTAAGGCATTATTCTCATCGCTTGCATTTATTTCTGCTTGGTGCACATGTTAAGGACAAAAGAATTGGTAAAGAAAAAAAAAATCTTTATTCTATTTTAAATAAGTTTGAGTTAACACTCGCATAAATAATTTTATCTTTTAAATGTTTTATTTAATGATATCAATGTTATATACAATATACCAATTATTAATTTAATAACTTCAAATTAACTTAAGTTATAACTTACAAACAAGGTACATGCCTCAACAGTTGAGCCAATCAGGTGCACACTATGCACATGGGGCAGCAACTCGGTCTGCAAGGCATATGCCCACAAGCCAAATGCCTCTCGAAACTCCCTTGAGAAAATTTTGTTCAATTCATCCCAATGCACGACCCATGCTGGCTCCCAATATCTTTTACAACATTGATTCTTCCTAGTATATGTGGGACAATCAATTCCACCTCCATTTATTTTCCACGAAGACCAACAATCATCCACCTCTTTCACTTCAAGCCATATCACTGATCCGTGGGTTTATCATTGCCAACTTGTAATTCTGTGGATTATTGTAATTTCTATAATTATTATTTTGCCTATTTATCAATTAATGGACTATTAAAATTATTTTATAATAATTATTTCCTAATTTTGTAAACTATTCTAGGATTATGTTAACTACTGCACAAATATTTGAATGAAATACACAATCACTCCTCCCCAATGTTATCATAGTATTGAAGATTTAAACTACTTCTGTGAAGACCGACTTGGGGACTTGAAATCTCCAAGACGAGACTAATGGTCCGACGATGACTCATAAATTTCACAATTATAATAATTCTTACTTAATATTCAAAGAATTTACTAAAACATAGTAAAGTATTTAAAATATCCTAATAGAATAATTATGTTTCTATAGCACAATAACTCAATGAAAAGAAAATAATATACTTGCTAGATTTTTCTATCAAGTGATCATATGACAATCTGAATATTTTAATAACATTTACGTCCATAAATGACATAAAATTTCTTATGATGCATAAGCGTTTGAAATATTAACCCATCCTTTACTTTTCAAAATCTAAAATTTAAATTTACTTAATTTTATATGTTTTAACAAATGCATTTGTTTCACAAGCATCATCCAAACATAACCTAACATACCCATAGCAAAAACGTACCCTGTCGGCATAGTAGGACATAGAAAATGTCTACTATTATAAAGACACCTACTCACGATTGATTAATATATCCCCTCTTAGCACAACGGAACAAAATTTTATTTTCACTACTGTCTGAAGTAGTAAGCAAAACATCAATGCATATAGGTACATAAGTGTCTCCAACTAGTACCATAAGAGAATAAACTCCCTGCAACATGCACATGCAAAAGTTCATATATAAAATACTTTTTATTTTTCTTTATCATAACATACTTATCTACTAATTATTATGTCAACATGTTAAAAACATATAAATCATGAGATAATGAAAAGAAAACTTTTGTATATGCATTCATAAAGTAATACTGTGATTGTTTTATTGACATAACAATTGCAACAGAGAACCAATCAACATGTCNTCCAAAGAGATCGCCAAAGTAGAGGCATAGGAGAGATTCAAAATTCCCTCTCTGAAATCTAAGAAGGGTAGATCTGACCCCACTCAACATATAGCCTCTTTTGAGTCGATGATTTCTCTGCCAAAAAAAATGATGATTTGAAATGCCGCTTATTTTTCACGACCTTTAAAAAGTCGGCGCTCAGATAGTTTAACTTACCATTGAGTAATTATCTCATTCGTCAAAATCAAGTGCATATATGCCATACAATTTGTCAGTGCAGAAAAACTAAAGAAGAGTTCACATGACTAAGTCAAATTTGTCAGGAGCCAAAAGAACCATTGAGAGTCTTTCATTACAAGTTTTCAAAAAGAGATGATAGAAGTTAAATACCTCAAGCTACAATCACGCATACCACGCACACTTAAAGACAAAGATGATCATTTTATATATGCTCTCGAGTTGCAATAAGAGAGCAAGTTATGAACATGGTGACGGTGTTGAATCATTTTTGATAAGCCCTGGTCACCGACCAAAGGTTTGTTGAAGGAATCAACATCAAACATCTTGTTCGCTCAGATTCTTGATTAATGGTTAACTAGGTAAGTGAATAGTATGAATCTAGAGAAAAAATAACGTGCAAGTTGCTCGTCAAGGTGAAGATAGATTGGAAAGTTCAAAATTTTTCAGGGTTGAACACATCCCTCGAGAACAAAACCAACTCAATCAATTATCCAAAATGGGTGAACTCCAATGGAAAGCATATGTAGACGTTAATTCACCCAATAACTGAATAACCATAAATGATGGAAATTGAATCGCGGCAAGAACCGAGCCGGGTGGAACCCTATGTCGAATACCTGAAGACTAGAGTATCGCCCTTTAGTGTAAAGGATTCCAAAAAGTTGAAGATCAAGTCAGCCCAATACCTACTGCTCGACAGCGTGTTGTTATGAAGATCTACCACTTCTTATATATACGGTGTGTCAAAGAAAGAGAAGTCACCCACATACTGAACGAAGTGCATTTTGGAGAATGAGGGAGCAATTTTGGAAGAAATTTAGCAAATCGGATTCGGCGGCAAGTCTATTTCGAGCCTACACTCATAAAATATTCATGAATATTTTCCAGAAGATGTGAGCAAAGTCAGAAATGCACCTACATGCAATTAGAACCCTCCCAAAAACTACAGCCAATCATGAGCTCCTGACCATTTGTTGTCCAGTGTATAGATGTCGGTCATTTTTTAACTACAAATAACCAGAGAAAATTCATCCTAATTGTGATTGACTACTTCTCAAAATGGATTGAAATAAAGACCCTAACGAAAAATCACACCCGAATTAATTCGCAAATTTATTTGGACAAATTTCTTTGTATTACAGACAACCTATGATAATCGTCACTGACCTCGACATTAAGTTCGTAAATAAGAATGTCAGACTTCTATCAAAACCAGAGAATTTGCTTCCAATTTACTTTGATCCACCATCCAAAGAACATAAAATAGAAGCAACGAGCAAGTTCATTCTCAAGCTACTCTAGATAAAAGTAAAAGGAACCAAAGGAAAAGTGGAGCTGAACCGCTCCATCCAACATTCGTGGCAACTCCTTCAATGAGAACTGGACAAACATCTTTCATCCTTTCACAAGGCTTAAAAGCAATATAGGAGTGTAACCCGCATAACCAGAGGTAATAATCACATCCAACTTTGATGAGGCTAAACTCAATAAGCAGTGGAATGCCGATGATGAAGGTATACAACCTATGCTTGAGCTACTCGAAGAGTTGCAGATTCAATCGGCCTTAAGCAGGAAAAAAAAATAAGATGAGGGTGATAAAATACAACTTGGATGTGAGAAAAAAGAGCTTTAAATTTGGTGAAATTATGCAAAAGGCAAACCTTAAAGCGCACAAGCAAAACATTGGCAAGCTGGAGCAGACTTGGATGGCACCCAATATCATTCAAGAGTGAGTATGACTAGAAACATACAAAATAAAGACTCATACTGATGGGCAGTTGGGAAAGCGGGAACTGAAAAAAGACAGTTGGAATGTGTCTTTCGAGATGGCTATAGTGAGGAGGAATGTGTGATAATGAAGCGAGAGGGATGTGGATAAGTCAAAGGATAAACAACACCTCAGAAGCGAGATATGGCAGAAGCACCACTCGACCATTAGAGGAGATTCAGGACCTCGGAACGAGATACAGTCAAAACACTACTCACCTTCGAATACAACCCTAGAAGGCAAAACTTGGACGTCGACGGCTGTCTTGACCAAAAACACTAAGAAAAATCTCCTAAAACACTAAAATAATATAAAAGTACTACTATGATAGCTCATTGTGGTGGACCCTCAATTAGGCGGTAGTTCCCAAGCAAGGAAAGGATCGACCGCCCCCCTCCTCCGTTAGGTTGAACTGGTTCATGCTGAACTGAACCGGTCCAAGCAGCCCATAGCTACCGCATCTAGCACGTTGTGCGGCAGATGCCCTTGCATCACCTCCCTTACCAACTCCTACTAAAATCCATACACCTCACTACACTACCTGCACAATTTCCCTTGAACTCACGCACTGCTCTCTCAGGCCCAACCACATTGCATGCCATCTCACACGACGTCTCCTCCATCTCACCCATTGCAAACCAATTGCCCATAAGATGCTCTGCATCGCCTCTTCTCATCTCCTAACCACTGACAAAACCACCTCCTGTCAATCATGAAGGACGGAAATTAAGTAGTTAAATTAAGAGTTTTCTATAATTAAGGGCTTCCTTATTTAAATTATTTACAATATCTTTATTCTGATTTATTTCCCTTTTAGTTGAATTTTTAGATTAGGAATATATATCATTAAATTATCTAAATAAATTATACATAATATTTCGTACCTAAAATAGATTGTAGGATTATTATTTAATGAAACAAAAGCAAAGGGAAAAGGCATCGAGCCTACACAGAATTCAGTCTATTTTTCTCAAAACTTTGACATGGTATCAGAGCTAAAATTTTGCCCTAACCACCGGTAGTTATTGGAGTACTGTCAAGGCTGCGGGAAGGGAGGAACTATTTCTTTGTCTTGATTCGCCCATCTAAGAATTTTCGTCCATTGTGACTGCTTCGTCCGCCTTCACTCGCCATCGATTGCTTCGCTTTTGATTGTGTTTGCTTTGTCTTTTGCCTACTTCGACCTTCTTCGACTGCTTCTTCCATCTCCCGTGTTTAGTTACACCTGCGATCTGTGATCCTGTCCATTTGTTGTCTCGTCTGCAATCCTGCAATCGATTATCTCGTCTGCAATTAAAGCCTCATACGCAATCTGCGATCCCGTTCGCTTCGTCCGCTTCGGATCTCCTTCGCAAGTCATTGTTGCTTCTGTGGCATCTTCGATTGCTTATTCTGCTTCGGCTTCATTCGCTTCGATTTTTTTAAAAGTTGTTATGAAACGAATAATTTTTTTAAAAGCTACTATGAATATTATAAAGATTTTCCTTTTTGAAAAGGTCAGAAGGCAATTGTCCTACAGCTACACACTTTAGCAGATATAGCTGTAAAAATCAAATTCATAACACAAATTTTTTGGAAGTGACAAGAAAGCAATAGCTAAATGGGAGCATAACCATAGTTTAAAATGCAAAATTGTAAAAAAGCTGCCACAAACAGACCCTAAATATCATAATCATTATGATGATGCAATTATCTAGTCAATAAGACCCAAATTACCCTTGCAGTAAAATTTTGAAGCTTCCTTTTGTTACCATTTACTCAATTTTCATTATAAATGTTGTTAAGTTCTCAATTTTAATGGATGGTGGCTTTCCCTTGATTTCATGGAAACAAAAGCGTCAACTTATAAACTTGATTTCAAGATTGCCTAATACATTAAACGTTTTTATGTCAATACATTCAATTATAACACGAAGAAGTTCATGAAGTTCAAGATGAAGTCAACATTCAATGAGCTATTGGAATTCTCACCGTACTACTAAACATAACAAAATGCAATTTGATTGAAACTGCCATGTAAACATGTGAAAATAATCAAGCAACACTACATCACAAACAAAATGTACTTAATGAAAGAGAAAAGAAGGTAGGTAAGATAAGAGATCATAACCATTGCTTGAGCTCCATGAGTTGTAAAGAGGCCATAGCATTGATCCATGTACGGATAATTTGAGCAAGCCTACTCAAACAGTCGCAGAAATCAATCACATGTAAAAGCAATTGTGTGCACTGGATTTTAGTGGTAGTTGTGGTGTACTTTGTACAAAAGATGAGGAAAGCGGGTGAGGTTGGTGATAGTCAATAAAGGACGTGCTTACCACTGATTGACCAAGTCCTAGCTCAAAACGACCGTGAAAGTCAGATGGGGATTGTAGAGAGATGATAGTAGAATGCTGCTGAGTTCTCTGAGGCTTTTCTGAATCCTTGTCTGAACCAAAAACTTGTTAGCATTTGAAAGTTTTTCACAAATAAGAGATTATTGTTAAAAGTGCAAACAACGAAAGCATAACATCCCAATGAAAAAGTTTGACTCGACTTATAGGACAAGAAAATTTAAACAAGATAGGGACATTTATTAATGCCATAATCCCCAATCCTTATGGACTGAACATGATGCTAGAAAGTAATAAATGCATTTTAATTCCAATAAGGATCACGTTTTTTAACATTTTCATTTCCAAAAAAAAAAAAAAAAGGTAGCAAGAAGGGGAGATTTACATAAGGCAATTTGGTAGGCTATTTTTATTTTTAGGTTAGTTTCATTATGCAATCAAAGCTTAAGAAAGCAGGTTTCAGTCCTGCAGAAGTGTAGCTGGTACACTTGATTTAAAGAAAACCAAGGGACAAAGAGGAATGGAAGAGTATTTGAAAAAAATTTTACTAATAACCATTTATTCGGCTTAGGAGGATGCATGGACAAACGTCAAGGGCTAATTAATCACTTCATTGTTTGACGGATTGACTCCATTAAAACTATTACATACAACATCAACATTTAAAAATACTATCACTTCCACTCATCTCTCGGTCATGTAAAAGTATTCCCTCCCAAATTATAGAAAAGTTAAAATCCAAATTGAAGCACACATGCACAATCCAAAATAAAGGCTTTTGTTTTTCCTTCCTCATTCAAGTTGATATTGTCAACCCTCCTCGCTAGCACTAATAAGAAAAGAAACTCCTTAACCTTAGACACTACCAAGCTTACTAAGGTTTTCTGCAAGTCCGTAACAACTTACAATCAGACACAGCCCCGCAACAAACTTCCACCAGCTCTTACTAATAATCAGCATTAACAATATTTGGATGTTCTAGTGCCTGATCGATCAAACCGACTTGCATTAAATAAAAATATTTGGGCGTGAAGAGAGTAGTTGGCTGTACAGAAAAATAAATAAATACATAAAACAAAAGCAATGTGCTAGACTTGATAATTACCTTGCTTTTGAACTTCTCTAATTAAAAAAACCGACTTTCCATTGGTCTTTGCAATATTTTAGAAGATGAATGTGTATGACAAGACATTTTACTATCACAAGTCAAGGCATAATTTCAATTGTATAACCCATGCATTTTATATTTGTATATTTTATCAATAACAAATAAGGGCATTTACATGCATAGCACACAATTCATATGTATTTACATATCTCACACTTAAACTTGCATATTTACACACACTCAAATTTTCAATATCAGAGAAAAAAATAGCACTATTACCACCTTTTAAAAGTAAAGTCAAACACACATTTTCATGCACAGGTTTAAAGCACCAGTGTTGTATGTACATATGAAAGTTTATGTGTGAAATATATAAATACATAAGAACTGTATGCTACATATATAAATTTCCCTAAAAAATATATGAAAAAATTCAAATATAAGTAAACAATAAATTATAAGTCCTTAATTATATGATTTTTATTAAAACTCTAAAGTACAANTAAAATTTCTTATGATGCATAAGCGTTTGAAGTATTAACCCATCCTTTACTTTTCAAAATCTAAAATTTAAATTTACTTAATTTTATATGTTTTAACAAATGCANGATTTTTCTATCAAGTGATCATATGACAATCTGAATATTTTAATAACATTTACGTCCATAAATGACATAAAATTTCTTATGATGCATAAGCGTTTGAAATATTAACCCATCCTTTACTTTTCAAAATCTAAAATTTAAATTTACTTAATTTTATATGTTTTAACAAATGCATTTGTTTCACAAGCATCATCCAAACATAACCTAACATACCCATAGCAAAAACGTACCCTGTCGGCATAGTAGGACATAGAAAATGTCTACTATTATAAAGACACCTACTCACCATTGATTAATATATCCCCTCTTAGCGCAATGGAACAAAATCTTATTTTCACTATTGTCTGAAGTAGTAAGCAAAACATCAATGCATATAGGTACATAAGTGTCTCCAACTAGTACCATAAGAGAATAAACTCCCTGCAACATGCACATGCAAACGTTCATATATAAAATACTTTTTATTTTTCTTTATCATAACATGCTTATCTACTAATTATTATGTCAACATGTTAAAAACATATAAATCATGAGATAATGAAAAGAAAACTATTGTATATGCATTCATAAAGTAATCCTGTGATTGTTTTATTGACATAACAATTGCAACAAAGAACCAATCAACATGTCATAAATAGTAAGAACTAGAATGAAAAAAATATAACTTAAATACAAAAGTTTTAAAAGTAGGAAATAGTAATTACCTACCAATTATCTCTTTCATAAACTTGATCATGAAATCTTCAACACCCTAGACTCCACATTGACATTAGGTGATACGGGAGATTCTTCCCCCATCATTTTCTCGCGGTACTGTAGCTGAAACAGTATCGCGAGAAAACATATAGTGGGAGATGGAAGTCGGGTTGCCGAAACAGTCCAATTTTTTCTTTCTTATTCTTTTTTTTTTCTATTATGCTTCAATCCTTTTTAGTCCTTCCCTCTATATATGTATATATATATATATATATAACTACATCACAAACANTAGTGGGAGACGGAAGTCGGGCTGCCGAAACAGTCCAATTTTTTCTTTCTTATTCTTTTTTTTTTTCTATTATGCTTCAATCCTTTTTAGTCCTTCCCTCTATATATGTATATATAAATGTGTGTGTGTGTGTGTGTTATAAAGTTTGGAGTAGCACTTTTTGGCGTGCTTTGTATCGGGAAAACCGTCAACTTCTCTTCTTCCCTTTGAGAGCAATATCCTAGGGTCCTAGGTGATGCTTCGGTTGTATCTTGGTTTCCAGGTGGTGATCTATCCTCCCCACATCAAACCCTACCACTCCACAACGTCCTTCCTAGCTACAGCCGCACGCATAAACAATAGCTTTACTGTTTTTCAATGCAGTCTTCCCATTCACACCCTTCACGGGCCCTATCCCGCACAGCCGCCGCCAGGAAAATAGCTTTACAACTTTTCAATGCAGTCTTCCCATTCACACACTTCTTGCTCACGACCCCTATCCCGCACAACCGCCCCCTTGTTGCCTTGCAGCCCTCCCGCAGCCCTCCCCCTCCCCCGCTTCGGCCCTTCACTGCCATCATCCAAAAACAGTAAACCTAATATATTCCTTTTGTCCCTGGCTGTTCCAACCTTTTCCTATCTCGCCTCGCCGCTCTCACCATTTAACCTGCTTCCCTTGCTGTCCCAGCATACCTCTTCGCTACCAAAAAGATTCTCGCCCCTCCTTTGACTGTCCCAACCACCTATACCACATTTCAATCAAATACCTTTGCTCCTCAACGACCTAGCCGACTTCCACCACCCATAAGCCGAGACTTAGCATGAGTTCATGTTATGTTGTTGTAATTTCCCGTTTTAGTGTGTTGATTGTACCCGCCTATTTGTTTTCGGTAATAGTATATGTTTNGCTATCCCGCACAACCGCCCCCTTGCTGCCTTGCAGCCCTCCCCCTCCCCCGCTTCGGCCCTTCACTGTCATCATCCAAAAACAATAAACCTACTATATTCCTTTTGTCCCTGGCTGTTCCAACCTTTTCCTATCTCCCCTCGCCGCTCTCACCATTTAACTTGCTTCCCTTGTTGTCCCAGCATACCTCTTCGCTGCCAAAAAGATTCTCGCCCCTCCTTTGACTGTCCCAACCACCTATAACCACATTTCAATCATATAACTTTGCTCCTCAACGACCTAGCCGACTTCCACCACCCATAAGCTGAGTTTTAGCATGAGTTCATGTCATGTTGTTGTAATTTCCCGTTTTAGTGTGTTGATTGTACCCGCCTATTTGTTTTCGGTAATAGTATATGTTTTTCCTACCGTGGTTTGAGTTAACTCCGACATCATTACCTCAACTTATAATCAATGACATCCAACTTTTAATATTTTGCATGAAATCAAGTACTCATATATATTAAATCCTGAACAAGTTGATCACCATCCAATACTAAAAAGTTTTATAATTAAATTGGGTGAAATCCTTTAATTAGATTTACTAAGAGTCCTCCCACAATAGAAGTATTTATTTCATTAAAATAAATTCTAAACCAAAATCGATCTCAGCTATGATGCTACTAGTTATTTTACATTTCAATTCATACGACGGCTATAATATCACTAAAATTTCCTTAAAAAAAAAATTAAAATTTATGCTAATATTTTCCTTTATTTATTTAATAATTTATTTTAATTCCTATAAAAATAGTATAATTGATTTAAAAATGAATTTACAACTTGCAAATTTCATGCATAAAAATCATAAGATATCTTTAAAATAAATAAATTGATTTTCTTAAATTAACTTTTAAGTTTTCAAAAACATGAATAAATTGATATCTCAATTGAAGTGTGGAAATATTTAGACGATTTGGGAATTTCTTGGCTTACTAAACTCTTTAATATTATTTTAAAAACTAAAAAGATGCTTGAGGAGTCGAGGAAGAGTATTTTGGTTCCCATTTTTAAGAACAAAGAGGATGCAAATTATGGAGGACTTAAGTTGATGTGTCATACTTTAAAATTATGGGAGAGGGTAGTTAAACATAGGCTNCAAAAAGATGCTTGAGGAATCGAGGAAGAGTATTTTGGTTCCCATTTTTAAGAACAAAGAGGATGCAAAAGAGTGTGCAAATTATGGAGGACTTAAGTTGATGTGTCATACTTTAAAATTATGGGAGAGGGTAGTTAAACATAGGCTAAGACGTATTACAAATATTTCTCATAATCAATTTGGATTTATGTCGGGCAAGTCCACTATGAAAGCTATACATTTATTGAGAGGTTTGATGGAGAAGTTCAAAGATAATAGGGATGATCTACATTTTATTTTTATTGATTTAGAAAAAGCCTACGATAAGGTTCTAAGAGATATCCTTTGGAAAGTTCTTGAGAAGAAAGGTGTTGATTTGACTTATATTCAAGTCATTAAGGATATGTATACTAGAGTTGTTACTTGTGTTCAAACAGAAGGAGGATTGACTAAATACTTTCCTATTTTTGTTGGATTACATCAGGGATCAACTTTAAGCCCATATCTTTTTGCTTTAGTTATGGATGGTCTTACTGGACATTTACAGGAGGATGTACCTTGGTTTATGTTTTTTGCTGATGATATCCTTCTCGTGGATAAGACGAAAGAAAAAGCTCAGGAAAAACTTAAATTATGGAGGTCTACATTGGAGTCCAAGGGCCTTTGTTTGAGTAGAACTAAAACTGAATACATTGAATATAATTTTAGTAGTATTAGCACTAGTGACAGAAGTGTAACTTTGGGTGATCAAATTATTAAAAGGTGTGAACGATTTAGATATCTCGGGTCTATTGTTCAAAGCGATGGTGATATAGATGGGGATGTTATTAGTAGAATTCAAATTGGTTGGTTGAAGTGGAGAAATGCTTCGGGCCTAACGTGTGATAGAAAAGTGCCGCTTAGACTAAATGGAAAATTTTATAAGATGGTGGTGAGACCCGCAATGCTCTATGGTACAGAATGTTGGCCTTTAAAAGAGAAGCATAATACTAAGTTAAGTGTTGCCAAGATGAGAATGATCATGTTGGCCTTTAAAAGAGAAGCATAATAATAAGTTAAGTGTTGTCGAGATGAGAATGATTAACCTTTAAAAGAGAAGCATAATAATAAGTTAAGTGTTGCCGAGATGAGAATGATTAGGTGGATCAAAAGAGAAGCATAATAATAAGTTAAGTGTTGTCGAGATGAGAATGATTAGGTGGATGAGTGATTTACACGTAGAGACAAAATGCGGAATGAATATATTCGTGATAGGGTTGGTGTAGCTCCTGTAGAGAAGCATAATAATAAGTTAAGTGTTTGCCGAGATGAGAATGATTAGGTGGATGAGTGGCTTTAGAAGCATAATGATAAGTTAAGTGTTGCCGAGATGAGAATGATTAGGTGGATGAGTGGCTTTACACTTATGGACAAAATGCGAAATGAATATATCCGTGATAGGGTTGGTATAGCTCCAGTGACGAATAAAGTTATTCCCATCATTCAAACAAAAAAAGGAGGAGAAAAGTAATGAATGGTAATGTCCCCATAAAAGATTTGGGCACAAATAACCATATACAACAAAAAAATTATCACACAGATTCTTTCAGGAGCGCATATTATAAGGAGGCTCAATATGAAAAAAAGATTTTGGAAACTTCAAAGCAAGACACCAAGCAGAAACTATATAACATTAGGAGAGAAACAAAAGAATAGA
>JXCR01090656.1:7304-35819 GCA_002079205.1 Phalaenopsis hybrid cultivar
TATTGTTTATTTGAATTATTAATATGAGATATTGCTAATGGCAATTATCGTTGGTTGTCATGATTAGCCAAGGAGACACAATTAGGGGTGTAAACGAGCCGAACACGAGTCATGCGCAGCTCGTGTTCGGCTCGTTTATATTTCGAGCTCAAAAAGTGTGTTCGTGTTCGGCTCGTTTGCTTAACGAGCCGAACACGAGCTGTTCACGAACAAAGAGTCATTTTAACTACCCTAATCATGTAGCCATAAGACAATAAGGGTTTGAATAAGATTTAAAAATTATTATTTACATTAAAACTTCATTTGAATCTAATTTAATAATTTTTATTCTATTTTCTTAATCAATATTTTAATTGATTGTAAATCTTTGTAGCCCTGTGTGTGTGTGTGTGTGTGTGTGTACACTTGATGAGTAGTATTTCGAGCCGAACACGAACGAACACATCATAGTTCGTGTTCGGCTCGTTAACTTATCGAACGAAATTAATGAGCCGAAAACGAGCTTCTTAACGAGCCGAACACGAGCTGTTCGCGAACAACGAGCCGTTTTGACAGCCCTAGACACAATTATATGATTATTTTGCTAAGGATGCGACTGAGCTGCATCTATTATTGATAGCTATTACTAATATTCAGCATAACGACACATTATAATTCTTAAATTTTTTCTATATGTCAAAAAAACATCATAAGCTTCCATGCGATTGGATAAAATAGTGGTTGAGATATTTTGATTTTATGAGAAAGATCAGTGATATATAGTCACTTGGGATAAATTTTAATCTTTACAAATTCTTTCTCAGAAGGATCATAAACATCAATTTGAATTGCCCTTTAATGCATCAGAAAATTCTAAATCTATTGAAAAACATTAATAGAAATAATGGAATGTATACTATAATGTATAATATAATGGCCATTAAAGGCAAAAGATTAACAGAATGTATACTGTAATGACTTAATTTAAAAAATGATAGAACTTTAATGATCTATAAGGAAATAATTATCAGGCTTATATTTGCTTGAACATTCACGCCCTTTATGTGTGTGTAGGCAATGAATAGTTATTTCTTATGACATAATTCAATTTTCTATAATCAATATACTTATGAATCATGTCATTATTTTTCCTCACAGCTATTATAAATCTCTCATATGAGATACACTGTGCCTGAAAGAATTGATGTCAATAAACGTCTGCAAGTGCAACATTAATTTGTGCAATTTATTAGGTGTAATTGTTGAAGGGGCCTTTGCAATAGGAAATGTATCTAAAGGTGTAAACAAGTAGAGCTTGAGCAAACCCAGGCTCAACTCAAATTCGACGTGCTAAAAAATACCACTATTTGTGTTTGACTTTTTTATATATCAAGCCCAAAAAAATTTGTCTGTGTTTAGCTTGTTTGTTTAGCAAGCTGAACACAAACTATTCGCGAGTAACAAATAGTTTTGACAGCCCTAGTCAAGCAGATGTAGGATATTAAAAGAGTAACGGNTTTTATTATGATGTTTTACACCAAACACAACAATCAATTTGAAGTTTATTTGATGGTCAATTTGGAGGGATTTTGATGGGTTTTGGTTTTAGACCCAAAATAGGCATATGTATCTAATTTGGGTCAAACTTGAGCTAGCTTTGGACTAAGCTCAAATTGATTGTTGTGTTTGGTCAAATTTGGGTCAAACTTGAGCTAGCTTTGGACTAAGCTCAAATTGATTGTTGTGTTTGGTCACGTGTCAAACTTGAGCTAGCTTTGGACTAAGCTCAAATTGATTGTTGTGTTTGGTCACAAATGACCACAAAAGATTTTCAACAAAAAATGGATGCCAATTTGAAGTTTAAGGCATTCAATTGTTGAGCTTTGGGGTGTTAGTCAATATTATGGCTAATTTTGGGAATTTTGGATTTAAGCCAAAATCAAATGGATTTTAGGCTTTATCAAGGCCAATTGATGGTTAATTTTGATGTTTAAGAATGTTGTAAATATTTTTCAATATTAATTGAGACCAATTGACTAGGCTATGGGTTCAATTGAGTGAGATTAAGTCTTATGGTCAAGATTTGGTTTAGTTTGGTCATATCAAAAGTGAATTTGAGTTTAGGATGAGAATTATGGTCAATTAAGATTAAATTGATAGATATTTGAGATGGATTTGGGGAATTTTGGGTTAAAAAGGGACAATTTGGGGATTTTAGTTAAAGATTGTCAAATTGGGCAAATTGGGTCATGTGGTAGTTGAAATAAATAAAATTGGAAATATTTGGAATTTATTGGAATTTTTTTAGAATTTTAGAAATTTTGGGATTTTGGGTTAAAGGAGGGTCCCAAGGGCATTTAGGTAATTTGGGGGTGTGTTTGGGGCAAAAGACCTAAGATGAGCATTTCAAGTAGAATTGGATAGATATTCATTCTAAATGAATCATAGATCAATGAAATCCTCATTTTAGGTTCTTATGTATTGGTCTTAGCCAGGGTATTGTGGGGGTATTGTGTACCTTAACTCCAAACCAACACCCAGNTCATTTTAGGTTCTTATGTATTGGTCTTAGCGAGGGTATTGTGGGGGTATTGTGTACCTTAGCTCCAAACCAACACCCAGGGTCAATCCTAAGGCCAAGTAGTCCTATAGGAACTCTTCTTGAGTTTTCTCATAATAATCTTACCTACTAAATGCTAGAGGTTATGACCAATATGTGGAACTTCAAGTTGAGTAAAGAGAAGAGTGTTGAATTTCTAATGAAGAGGATATATTTTCTAGTTTTCTAAGACTAGTCAATAGGAAAGTTCTATGGCTAGACCTAGACTACTAAAGAAGTTTCTAGNAATCTTACCTACTAAATGCTAGAGGTTAGGACCAATATGTGAAACTTCAAGTTGAGTAAAGAGAAGAGTGTTGAGTTTCTAATGAAGAGGGTATATTTTCTAGTTTTCTAAGACTAGTCAATAGGAAAGTCATATGGCTAGACCTAGGCTACTAAAGAAGTTTCTAGAACTCAACCAAAAGTGAGGTCAACAATATTATTTCTTATTTGTGAGATTATTTCAAGAATAAAAATTATTGGACTCTTTTAGCCTAATTTTCATGATCGTGCTTTCTATACTTCTCTATACTATATTCATTCAGTGATTCAAGAGATAAATTCAGATTTAATAATAAACAAATAAAATTTTAAGTTTTAGATATATAAATAAATCAACTTTCCAATTCTTGCTACACACACAAAGCAGCCTTAATACTCAACAATAATAAAAGCAGAAACTAACAAAAGGCTGTGTCAAACTGGTCTTTCGTCCNCTACTTCTCTATACTATATTCATTCAGTGATTCACAAGATAAATTCAGATTAAATAATAAACAAATAAAATTTTAAGTTTTAGATATATAAATAAATAAACTTTCCAATTCTTGCTACACACACGAAGCAGCCTTAATACTCAACAATAATAAAAGCAGAAACTAACAAAAGGCTGTGTCAAACTGGTCTTTCGTCCTCTTCGCCGCCAGATGCACGCACGCTTAATGACAAAATGTCCCTTAACAACCTCTCGAAGTCCAACCTGGAATCCCCACCTACACCCACGCTCCGCCCAATCTCTGCCGCCATTTTCGTCGCCACTTGCAGGAGCTCCTCCGCCTTCTCCTCCTCCATTGCCGTCCTCACCATCTTCTCCACCATCTCCCTGCCACACACATCCTTCATATCCAAACCAACCTTCCACACCTCCCCAACCAATCTACTATTAACCTGCTGATCCCATGCCCACGGCCAACACAACATCGGTACTCCTGCCGCCGCACTCTCCACCGTTGAATTCCACCCGCTGTGCGTAAGGAAACACCCCACGGCACGGTGTTTCAGCACCTCCTCCTGCGGAGCCCACGACACCAATCTCACCCGCTCCCTCGACTCTGCCGTCTCGACAACAGCGGCTCCACCGGCCACCAGGTCAGGCCTTATCACCCACAAGAAACGGAAACCGCTGTCGACAAANGAGAAGTATCAGGTAAGGATGTATCAAGATAATCATTGGATTGGAGAGAAAGTTACGGAAGTTTTTCCTCGTACCCCTTTTTACCACTTATTTAATCGTCAAATTTTGATGGGTGAAAAGGTGGATGAACAACGTTCATAATTATTAGAGTTGGAAGATTGTGAGAAATCTGATGCTTTTGTTGTGTTTATGTGTTGTGTGCCAACTTTAAATTTAAAGTGATTCTAGGACTGCAAACTTGTATTGTGTATGTATTTGCTTAATTTTTCATGTCGAATCAATGTTATGTTTGTTCATATTGAACTTATTCTTATGATAATAAAATAATGTCATGTTTGTGTTTTTAATATTTAGTGTTAGAATACTGGAATGATTGGAATGAATTGAATTTAAGAATCTAGTGGTTGTGCGCAAGAATATTGGAGGGATGAAGAAACCAATTAACTATCAAAATGATTGTTGAATCTAACATATTAGGGTTGGAAANGTATGATAATAAAATGGTGTCATGTTTGTGTTTTTAATATTTAGTGTTAGAACACTGGAATGATTGGAATGAATTGAATTTAAGAATCTAGTGGTTGTGCGCATGAATATTGGAGGGATGAAGAAACCAATTAACTATCAAAATGATTGTTGAATCTAACATATTAGGGTTGGAAAACCTTAGGTTTGTTGTACTCTTTTGAAAATGATAAAAAATTTCAAAATCTGTATGATCGAGCATTGGTGCCCAAGCACCCAAACTGGCGCCTAGGCGTCGAACAGACTGAAATGTTCTAAAACCCGAATCTTGGACCAGTTGAGTTCATCTTCTTCCCTATTTTTTGAGATTTTGCACCCTAGGCCTTCTCTTACCTTGCTTATTGAGAGGATTTTCAGATCAAAAAATTTGGAATTCAACAACATTGGATAAGAGCTTCACTTTGCCTTTGAAATTTTCATTTTCTATCATGTATTTTCTTCACATTATAAAATAGCCAAAAATTAAAAATTTGGGGGATAATGGTGAAAATTCTATAGTGAATAAAATTTTTTGCTTGAAAAATACTTATAAGGGTTCATGGAATTTATTTGTGGAATTTATTTGGATTTTTATTCAAATTTTTATAGATTTGATTATTACATATAATCCTCACATGAAAAAGTAAGAGTTAAAAATGATTATGAAAGAAAAAAGATAAAACATAAAAAGAAAAGATATGTGAGAAAAAGCTTGAGGAGATCACAAATTAAAAATTGGCTTCACTTGAATCAACTTAAAGGAAGAAAATTACTTACATTTCTGAGCTTATTTATAATTTTAAGTATTATTATCTTTACTAGTAAAGTTCTCATTTAATTCTTTTCTTTTAATTTTCTTAAGATTCCCAAATACGACAAATTACAGTTATTTTTGAAATGAATAGAAAATCAGAATTTCTAAACTTGGTTACTAATTATTTTTATACTTTAGTTCTAACCTAAGTTATTGAAAATTTTTCTAAAAGTTTCACTATCACATTTTTAAGANGTACGACAAATTACATTTATTTTTGAAATGAATAGAAAATCAGAATTTCTAAACTTGGTTACTAAATATTTTTATACTTTAGTTCTAACCTAAGTTATTGAAAATTTTTCTAAAAGTTTCACTATCACATTTTTAAGANATGGTGGTCACAATGGTCAACGTTCTTCAAAACTTTTTTTTTGTAAATATGATCTTATGAGAATATTTTCACGTGAAATAAATTTTAAGAATTCATAGTTAATTTTTTTGTTCAATTATACTTTTTGGATTAATTTAAATTAATTAAATATTGATTAATGTAATAAATAATTAACAAATTTAAAATTATCATTAATGTAAAAACGACTTAACTAATTTATTTACAATAAACTTAACATAAATTAAAATTATCATTAATTCACGCTATACCAGTTTGGCCCCTTCAACTAATTTAATATATATGGAAATGTATACTGACAAGTACTTGTTATCTCCTATGACATCTTTATAAGTTGATAGCCCATCTTCAATGTTATAGGGTGAGTTGCAAGCTCTAGCGTACTATAAAAATGGTAAGGGAAGAGTGTGTGGATAAAAACCATCATAAGAACCTAATATTTGTTTGGTGATGACTAAATAGAGTATAAAGATTCTTTTTTTTATTAGACAATATAATATCTTCTAAAAATATTGGTGAATAAAAATTTAAGTAGTGTTAAGAGAAAAGAATACATAATAGGTTGACCAAGATTAACCTTGATATGAAAGATCAATCAACCATAAATGAGGTTAATAAAATTTATACCTCTTGAATATAAAAATATCTAGGAAACACACCCAAGGAATGAAACATTCTGCTAGGAAGTGAATATAAGAGAGAGAGAGAGAGAGAACAGTAGTAGACAGAAAAAAGAGTGTCTTATTCATGATTTAAACCCTTTTTTATAGACCTAGCTCCCAATATTACAAAAGTACATATTAGCCCCCTCATTATTAACTTTTAAGGGGTTTTTTTTTGGTAATTACAGAGTTATTTGCATATAATAAGACTGATGACAGATTCGATTGATGAGGATTGTTGATCACCTGACAAGTATTGATTTGATAGATATATAGTTTGAAAGAGTGCTCCCCGTCGATCGTCCCGAAGGCCGATTACCGCCCTGCGAGAGTTTCTCCTTGCGCCTTTTGTCGATCGTTCAGTCAAGGTGCTTCATTCGCTAATATTCATTCAAAAATGATCGTCGAAGGTTATGCTCGATCGTCCACTTCCTTTTCTTGAGCCATCCATCTGCTTTTATATTTATGCTATATTTTTATATGCACCTTCTCGACCACAACAATCTCTCCACTCATCGACATCGATACATGGAGGTCTCCTTCCCACTAGCCAAACAAGTTAAGTGTGTGGACAAACACCATTCTTTTATGTCAATGTGGAGGTTCACTGGCTATCTAGGCTCAAACAATATTCAACCAAAGCTTAGTTCTTCAAATGTAGATTTCCTTGATGATGAGGCTTCTTCTTGATACTATACTTTGCATGCCCAAGCTTGAACTGGCTTACCTGGGAAATCATCAATTGAGCTCCAGAGAAAACAAGTTTCAAGTTAGAGTTTTATGGCATGCACCAATCGTGCATAATTCAAATGTTAAGTGCTTTGGTAATGCAATTTTATTTGCTACAAAAAATTATGGGTTGTAGCAATTTTTTAGGATTTAATGTGATGTGTTTTGGTGATGCATTTTGATACTTTTGCATAATAATATATTATTAATGGTTTTATGTATTAATTGCTAGTAAGCTTCAACTACAAAATTTGTTTTTTTGTGTTTTTTTTTTTTTTGCATGAATAAGTAACTTGTTTGAAAACCTATGTCTAAGTTGATTGATTGATTGAATGATGTTGAGGCTACAAAAAACCATTCATCTTTTTTCTTGCATTTCATATAACAAGTTCAAATTTTTATATTTATGGAGTTGAAATCATTTTGATACCTCGGACAACTCAGGGATATGGTGATTAATTTTCTACCATCATATTCAACTAACTTGCATAGATGGAGTCACCCTTTAAGTGCACCTAAAATATGTCTAATTCTTTTCAATGGCTTAAGATTATGAAAATACAAAAACTATATGGTATAAGTAATATAAAACAAAAGATATAATGGGAAGGGACAACCCCATGACTATGGTAATGATCTCAAATCATCATAAATTAATAAAGATAAAGAAGTAGAATTCTATTCAATAAAAATATAGAGTTTCTCTTTTGAAAAAAAAAAGGTTGAAAGGACCATTCGATATAGTAAACATTCCATCTATCGTATGATTAATTACTTATATAAAAAAAAGGAATAAAGAAAAATTCTCTACAAGGAAGAAAACACAAATAATGTCTTCAATTTGATTTCAAAATGAAGTTTAGATTAACTACACTAGAAGTTAACTAATTTATGTTGATCTATGTGTGGTATCAACTTGCTCAAGTCTTATAAGAGATCACCGAGAAGTAAATCTTACATATTTACTTGACAACTAAATATAAAAAAAAAATTCTTTATAAGAGAATGCATTGAGATGCTAATTTTTAGATCAAATTGAAAATTGAACTTAAATACATTTGTCGAAGTCATATGATAATTAAAGCCATCTTCTAAGAAACTAAAAGAAAATACCAATTCAAATCAAATATCTCTAATTTATCCTTCTAATGAGTTCCATGATTTAACCTTATTAATGGTTTTATGTCATAACCCATTCAAATATCTCTAATCTTAGTTTTAGTTAACCAAATTGGCTTGATAAATTTAAACTCAATTTCAATATTTCCTAGATTTAGCCTTTAGACTGAACCTATATTTAAAAAACCTAAACTATAATATAATGTTATCTATCATTGATATTTATTAGCTCCATAAATCATGAAGTTAATCTAAGTAGATTCCTATGTGGATGTTAATTTATAAAGTTCTTTTTTAGAAGCAACTAACCCCCTCAAATATGCTGATTTATCATCTACCATATGACTGAATTACTATAAAGGTCAAGTTCTTGATCTTCTGTAACATTCTCACAGTAAGTAATCCTAGTATTACCATTGTAACCCCAACCTCCTTTAGGCTTGCTTATTTAGGATTAGAAGAAGGGGTGGCGTCAAAGATAGACAGGTTGTTTGAAGGTAGAGGAGGAAAAAATTTTGTGTTTGGAGCTTCGGATAGAGAGACACTAAGGGCCCGTTTGGTGCAGCGAAACAACTGTGGGGCGTTTTCAAGACATCGACTTCGGTGTTTGTTTTTTCCGTCTTCGCTGCGTTGCGGGACATGTTAGTTTCTATTTGTATTACACGATGCCCGCGGGTTCGACCCCCTACGTCTCGCGTTCGGAGAAAATTGTTTACGGCTTTGCCCTCCCAGCAGTCGCACGTCTGATGTTATTCGTAGTAGTATTCGCGTCTTATGTCAGGTGTTGATTCTCGGTGTTATACATGGTATTATTCAAGTTGTTATTCGTTGTATTATTCACATCATTTGCCAGTTGTTGATTCGTATTGTTTTGCGGTGTTATTTGTGGTAGCATGCATGTATTATTGTGGTGTTATTCGCGTGAGTTTTTGGTGTTATTGGTGAGTTATGCGGTGTTATTCATGCCTTTTGCCATAGCCAGTGTTATTCAAGTTGTTTAGTGGTAGTATTAATGGAAATTTAATTTTATGCTAGCTAAAGTTTTTCTTGGAAGATTTGCATACATAATACTCAATTTTTATATATTTACAGATTTAACACCAACATTTTAAATTTTTACATATTTAACACCTTATTTATGCATTCTAAGATATATTTCATTTTTTGAAAAATAAAATGATGATATAAGTTTCAAAAATTAGTAATCAAATAGATAATTTAATTTACTACATAATATTTATCTAAGATAATAAGTTAATTTAACTTACTATATAGTATGTATCCAGGATAATATTTATGGTATGTAAATTCCTTTAGTGGTAAACTAATAACATTGAAATACACAACCAAAAAGATTTTTCATAAAAAATAACAGATTTATTAAAGCATTTGAAAAAATATCATGTCAAAATTAATAAATTATGATTGCACTTAAAAATTATTAACAAATATTAACAGATTTATTATAGCTATGACAGTTCTGTCGTAAATAGCGTTACCGCAAATGAGCATAATGATCAGTTATCCAGAAACAACTGCAAAACAACTGTTTTCAAACGTACAAACTAAGTAGACAACCAACTCATCTGGATCAGCTGCTCATTAGCAGATTATCAATAATCTGTAGCTGCCCCAAACAGACCCAAAGTGAAGTACTAGGGAGAGGCTCATGTGGGATAAGGAAATTGTTGATCTAAGAAGAAGGAGAGGAGGAGTTCGGTCATGAAGCCATATGTGGATCTTGGGTAGGGGATAAGTGTTTTTTGATTTGACGGGGAGAGGCAGGATTTTTTAGGACAGGAGTGGGATTAGGAGGTAGGATAGGAGATTGTTTTCTAAAGCATATATGAGGAAGACCAATAGGTCTTCTACTTCTGCTCCTGCCACGTATAGTTAGGATGGGTGGGGGATTGGTAATTAGGCATCTTAGGTCATGAAGGAGGATCGTGCATTGCATGTTGAACATGGAGGAGGCTTCCATTCTTAGATTATATGTTGGATGACATCTTTCCCATTGAAATTAATGGTGATCGAATCAGGGAAGGTTGAATGCATTTTGATTTGAATACTAACTCTCACAAAGGTATGACATGACCCTTTTGCCCTCAGAGTACCGACCATGCTGATAATTTTGAAGATAAACCATTTTCTGTCCAGCAATAGAGAGGGAGGTTTCAGAGCTTAATCCAAATGAGGACATCAGTGAAATCTTGTTCAACAGGTTCAAAGTACAAAGTGCAACATTTAAAAAAAATCCATTTATAATGAATGTTGACAGTATCTAAGTTGAATGAACTAAAAAAAAAAACAATTAAATAAGGGATAATGAAACAGTAGTTTAAAATAAAACACTCTACAACCAAATAATCAGGATTTTAGTANTAAAATTTTTACTTTAATGAAAATATTAAATTTGTTAATTATTTATTAAATTAATTAATATTTAATTAATGTTAAATTAATCCAAAAAGTATAATTGAGCAACATAAATTAACTAACAATATATGAAATTCATAGAAAATATTTTGTTTATAAAAAAATATTATCTTCTGCGTCGGGTGGATTGAAGCAGGAGCATCTTCAGTTACTGTAGCTTGCGATGACATCCTCCATTGATTATAGGGACACATTTTTGTTACAAAATTAGTTGCGACATCAATTTCAAGAACATCAGTTGGGCGTCCACCACTACGGCCACTCTTTTGATATATACTCCGCTCAAGCGTCAGTCCACCCCACGTAGAAGATAGTATTTTTTTTTGTAAATATGATGTTATGAGAATATTTTAATGTGAAATAAATTTTAAGAATTCCTAGTTAATTTTTTTGTTCAATTATTATTTTTGGATTAATTTAATATTAATGAAGTATTGATTAATGTAATAAATAATTAACAAATTTAAAATTATCATTAATGTAAAAACGACTTAACTAATTTATTTACAATAAACTTAACATAAATTAAAATTATCAGTAATTCACGCTATACCAGTTTGGCCCCTTCAACTAATTTAATATATGGAAATGTATACTAACAAGTACTTGCTATCTCCTATGACATCTTTATAAGTTGATAACCCATCTTCAATGTTATAGGGTGAGTTGCAAACTCTAGTGTACTATAAAAATGGTAGGGGAAGAGTGTGTGGATAAAAAAAAACTTAATATTTTTATGGTGATGACTAAATAGAATATAAAATTTCATTTTTATATTAGACAATAAAATATCTTCTAAAATATTGGTGAAAAAAAATTTAAAAAGTGTTAAGAGAAAATAATAGAAAATAGGTTGACCGGCATCAACCTTGATATGAAAGGTCAACCAACCATAAATGAGGTTAATAAAATTTGCTCATGTTGAATCCAAAAATAACTAGGAAAATGTTCTGCTAGGAAGTGAATATGAGAGAGAGAAAGAGAGAGCAGTAGCAGATAAAAAAAGAGTATTTTTTTCATGATTTAAACCCATGTTTATAGACCAAGGTCCCAATATTACAAAAAATATATATTAGCCTCTTCATTATTAACTTTTAAGGGGTTTTCTTTGGTAATTACAAAGTTATTTGCATATAATAGATCGGGGGCGAATTAGATTGATGAGGGTTGTTGATCGCCTAACAAGCATTAATCCGATTGATATATAGTTTGAAAGAGTGCTCCCCGTCGATCGTCCTGAAGGCCGATTATCGCCCTGCGAGAGTTTCTCCTTGCGTCTTTTGCCGATTGATCAGTCAAGGTGCTTTAATTGCTAATATTCATCCAAAAATAATCGTCTAAGGTTATGCTCGATCGTCCACATCCGTTTCCTGAGCCATTCATCTGCTTTGATATTTATGCTGACATATTTTTATATGTACCTTCTCGACCGCAACAACCTCGACACTCTTCGACAACGATACTTGGAGGTCTCCTTCCCACTAGCCAAACAAGTTAAGTGTGTGGACAAACACCATTCTCTTATGTCAATGTGGAGGTTCACTGGCTATCTAGGCTCAAACAATATTCAACCAAAGCTTAGTTCTTCAAATGTAGATTTCTTTGATGATGAGGCTTCTTCATGATACTATATTTTGCATGCCGAAGCTTGAATTGGCTTACCTGGGAAATCATCAACTGAGCTCCAGAGAAAACAAGTTTCAAGTTAGAGTTTTGGTGATGCATTTTGATACTTTTGCATAATAATATATTATTAATGGTTTTATGTATTAATTGCTAGTAAGCTTCAACAACAAAATTTGTTTTTTGGTGTTTTTTTTTTCATGAATAAGTAATTTGTTTGAAAACATAACATATGTCTAAGTTGATTGATTGATTGAATGATGTTGAGGCTAAAAAAAGCCATTCACCTTTTTCTTGCACTTCATATAACAAGTTCAAATTTTTATATTTATGGAGTTGAAATCATTTTGATACCTCGGACAACTCAGGGATATGATGATTAATTTTCTACCATCATATTCAACTAACTTGCATGGATGGAGTCACCCTTTAAGTGCACCTAAAATATGTCTAATTCCTTTCAATGGGTTAAGATTATGAAAATACAAAACTATATGGTATAAGTAATATAAAACAAAAGATATAATGGGAAGGGACAACCCCATGACTATGGTAATGATCTCAAATCATCATAAATTAATAAAGATAAAGAAGTAGAATTTCTATTCAATAAAAATCTAGAGTTTCTCTTTTGAAAAAAAAAATGGTTGAAAGGACCATTCGATATAGTAAACATTCTATCTATCATATGATTAAGTACTTATAAGGGATCACTGAGAAGTAAATTTTACATATTTAGTTGACAACTAAATATAAAAAAAATTTCTTTATAAGAGAATGCATTGAGATGCTAATTTTTAGATCAAATTGAAAAATGAACTTAAATACATATGTCAAACTCATATGATAATTAAAGTCATCTTCTTAGAAACTAAAAGAAAATACCAATTCAAATCAAATATCTCTAATTTATCCTTCTAATGAGTTCCATGATGTCATAACCCAAATGCATTATTTCTTAGTTTTAGTTAACCAAATTGGCTTGATAAATTTAAACTCAATTTCAATATTTCTTAGATTTAGCCTTTAGACTGAACCTATATTTAAAAAACCTAAACTATAATATAATGTCATCTATCATTGGTATTTATTAGCTCCATAAATCATGAAGTTAATCTAAGTAGAATCCTATGTGGATGTTAATTTATAAAGTTCCTTTTTAGAAGCAACCCTCAAATATGTTGATTTATCATCTACCATATGACTGAATTACTATAAAGGTCAAGTTCTTGATCTTTTGTAACATTCTCATAATAAGTAATCCTAGTATTACCATTGTAACCCCAACCTCCTTTAGGCTTGCTTATTTAGGATTAGAAAAAGGGGTGGCGTCAAAGATAGACAGGTTGTTTGAAGGTAGAGGAGGAAAAAATTTTGAGTTTGGGGCTTCGGATAGAGAGACACTAAGGGCCTGTTTGGTGCAGCGAAACAACTGTGGGGCGTTTTCAAGACATCGACTTCGGTGTTCGTTTTCTCCGTCCTCGCTGCGTTGTGGGACAAGTTAGTTTCCATTTGTATTACACGATGCCCGCGGGTTCGACCCCCTACGTCTTGCGTTCGGAGAAAATTATTTACAGCTCTGCCCTCATAGCAGTCGCACGTACGATGTTATTCGCAGTATTATTCGCGTCTTATGTCAGTCGTTGATTCTCGGTGTTATACACGGTATTATTCAAGGTGTTATTCGTTGTATTATTCGCATCATTTGCCAGTTGTTGATTCGTATTGTTTTGCGGTGTTATTTGTGGTAGTATTCATGTATTATTGTGGTGTTATTCGCGTGGGTTTTTGAAGTTATTGGTGAATTATGCGGTGTTATTCATGCCTTTTGCCATAGCCAGTGTTATTCATATTGTTTAGTGGTAGTATTAATGAAAAAAATAATTTTATGCTAAAAATGATTACTTTCAATTAAAAAATTATATGATCATTGTTTATTATTTTGATAATTATGCTAAAATTTTTCTTGGAAGATTTGCATACATAACACTCAATTTTTATATATTTACATATTTAACACCAACATTTTAATTTTTACATACCTACCACCTTATTTATGCATTCTAAAATATATTTCATTTTTTGAAAAATAAAATGATGATATAAATTTCAAAAATTAGTAATCAAACAGATAATTTAATTTACTACATAATCTTTATCTAAGATAATAAGTTAATTTAATTTACTATATAATATTTATCCAGGATAATATTTCTGGTATGTAAATTCCTTTAGTGGTAAACTAATAACATTAAAATACACAACCGAAAAGATTTTTCATAAAAAAATAACAGATTTATTAAAGCATGTGAAATAATACCATGTCAAAATTAATAAATTATGATTGCACTAAAAAAATTATTAACAAATATTAGCAGATTTATTATAGCTATGACAGTTCTGTCGTAAACAGCGTTACTGCAAGTGACATAATGATTATTTATCCAGAAACAACTGCAAATCAGTTGTTTTCAAACGCACAAAACAAACAGACAACCAGCTCATTTGGATCAGCTGCTCATCAGCAGATTATCAATAATCTGTAGCTGCCCCAAACAGACCCTAAGTGAAGTACTAGGGAGACACTCATGTGGGATAAGGAAATTGTTGATCTAAGAAGAAGGAGAGGAGGAGTTCGGTCATGAAGCCATATGTGGATCTCGGGTAGGGGATAAGTGTTTTTTGATTTGACGGGGAGGGGCAGGATTTTTTTAGGACTGGAGTGGGGTTAGGAGGTAGGATAGGAGATTGTTTTCTAAAGCATATATGAGGAAGACCAATAAGTCTTCTACTTCTGCTCCTGCCACGTATAGTTAGGATGGGTGGGGGATTGGTAATTAGGCATCTTAGGTCATGAAGGAGGATCGTGCATTGCATGTTGAACATGGAGGAGGCTTCCATTCTTAGATTATATGTTGGATGACATCTTTCCCATTGAAATTAATGGTGATCGAATCAGGGAAGGTTGAATGCATTTTGATTTGAATAGTAACTCTCACAAAGGTATGACATGACCCTTTTGCTCTCAGAGTACCGACCATGCTGATAATTTTGAAGATGAACCATTTTCTGTCCAGCAATAGAGAGGGAGGTTTCAGAGACATCAGTGAAATCTTGTTTAACAGGTTCAAAGTACAAAGTGCAACATTTTAAAAAAAATCCATTTATAATGAATGTTGACTGCATTTAAGTTGAATGAACTAAAAAATAAACAATTAAATAAGGGATAATGAAACAGTAGTTTAAAATAAAACACTCTCCAACCAAATAATCAGGATTTTAGTAAGCAATGAGTGTGAAAGATGACAGTTTTAATATGCTTTCAAAGATTAGACAGATGGTACTATGTTGAAGTACTTGAGTGTTAGACAAGTAGTTATGATTACCCTGAATGAGAAATCAGCAAGCACTTTGTGCTAAGTCAGGTCTTATAACAAAAGCAAGCCTAAAATTTTCAGAAACTATTCATTGAATATTGCACACTTTCATACTAAACGAGTTTCCTTTGAGAGTTCTTCCTTCGCATACTAAAGTTAGTCTGGATTTCTCTCACAAAAACTGACCCAATCAGAAAACAAGACTGTAAAAATCTTTTCACATTAGTACTGAAATGCTACGAAAACAAAGTGCCAGTATCAAAATTTAAGTTTTTTTCTCTTCCTCGTACAATTGAAGCATAAACTCAAGGAAAGAAAAACACGCAACAAGATCAGTTAAAGAGCTGAAGTTGGTGAAAAAAATGAAATTAAGAAATGAGAACAGTGGCAAAGAAGTTCAGAGATTTACACTAAAAGAAGAGATACATGCGTTAAGTTTTTTATCAGGCCAATTATACACTAAGCATACAAGGACAAGGATCAGAACACAGCTCTCAGTATCCATTAATGTTTCACAGAGGAAGTGAAACTATGGAGGCCTAAGAATTTCCCATTGAAATCATACAGCAGCAGGTTAAACACAGCTTTTCCTATTTCTTGCTAAAAAAGTTTCTCAGCATCCCATTTTCTAGTCTCTCCAAAAGCTTCTTTGATCCGGGCACATCCAGCACTTTAAGCTTCTTCAGGTACCCAATTGCACCATGAGAAATCATTATCTTCTTCGACTTCGTGCTGGAAGACAATGTCAAGAGGCAGGATACCGCATACTTCTTCGCCGTATTCACTGGACTGGGGTCAAGCAGCTGAACCAAGCTTGGTACACTCTTCTCATTCTTCTTCACATCTTGACAAATTGGCCGATAGCTCAACAATGTAGCAATTGCCTGCGCGGCAACCTCCCTCACTCCATTGGACTTGGCCTCCAACAACTTTATAAGAAGTGTAACACATCCATACTCCCAAATCATTCTTTTCATTTCAAAGGAATCAGATATCCTACATATTGCAGATGTTGCAGCCTGCTGCGCACCAAAAGATCCATCCTTCAGTACATGATTTAGCCTTGGCAGAAGTCCAAGAGAGGGCAGACTATCCGTTGAGACTGAAGCCAAAAGATTTCTCAGAGCAGAAACCGCTGATTCCTGTGGAAGAGGACCATCAATATAGTCCAATAGGCTTTGAATTCCACCCTCAGACACAATTGACTTTCTCAAGCTATTACAGCCAGAAGACAAGTTCTGCAAGCACTCAGCTGCATACTCCTTTGCACCCAAAACAGCGTCACAGTTGAGAATATTGATCATGACTCTGATAGCTCCTTCATCGATGAGACTCTGTCGCAATTCCACCACCGCAGAGAGGTTCTTTATGGTGCCGGCAGCGGCCAGTTGTGTAAATGAATCCCCATTCTGGCACACCTCAATCAAAGGCTGGATACCCCCATCACCAGCTATGGCTCTAGCCGTATCTACAGACATAGATAGCCTCTGCAAGGATATCACCGCCTTCTCCCTTCCCACAAGGCTACCAGATTCCACAACTCTTATCAACGGTGGCAGGACAGCTTCAGAGACAAGCAAACCGTCGCAATTTCCAGATTCCGCAAGAAAACAGACTACTGTGGCGGCCTTCTCCCTGATCTTTAATGATGTAGAGGAAAGAAGCTGAACTAGTGCTGCGATGCTGCTACGACCTAAAGCGGCCACCACAGTTTTCTCATCCTCCCGCATCACCTCAAGCAACCCATCAACAGCGCGGGTCTTCGCTTCTGCGTCCCCAATTTGTAATCTTGCTAGCAATTCCCTGATCTTTGATTCAGGGGAAGCGCCGTCGGGGCACAGGGGGACGGCGGCTTCACCGAGAACTCCCGATTTGATGAGAAGCCGGCAATCGCGGAGATTGAGCTCAAGCTTACCCGACAGAACATCGAGGTCGCTCTGCATCTGGAGCTTTCCGACCGATGGGTCAACTCCAGAAACTCGGTCGGCCAATTCAACGACTTCGGCTAGGGTCGCAGCTACAGACTGAAGCTGCTCGACGCAAAGAGCGTTCTTTGCGAAAAACGGGTGGCTTGAAAGGTCGGAGAGGCATCCCGGGATGAGGTCTAGTTTAGTAGAAACGGATTTCCAGCGGCTGGCGAAGCCCCGCACGCTGCTGGAGGCGGCGAACTGCGACTTTGAGAGGGCAGAAGGGAGAAGGAGGTTGGCGCGAGCAAGCCAGTGCTCGGCGGATAGTTCGACCTGGTCTTCCACCATGGAGACGGCTGCAGCAGTCGGCGGAAGGCCAGAGACAGATAAAGATTAAAGCTTTTTGAGGGGGAAATAAAAAAAAAAAAACAGCTTTTTGAGATCTCCTGGTGAGATTGAAATTGACGATTGAATTAAGAGTAAAGAAAGCAGAAAAGCGCGGAGCTGGTTGGCGGCCACCAGCTTCTCCGGCGAATAAGTAAATAGCATCGAAAGCGACGGAAGCGAGAAGAAGACGAGACTTGGCCAAAGTGGAAAACTGCTTATTAATATTTTAGAAATGGCTTACGGCAAAGTTCCATTTAGCTCCATCGCCACCCATCAATGGCGTAAAAGAGTCGGCGGAGCCTAATTGGGTTGGTTCGGGTGCAGGTGTGGCCAAAGATTAAAATGTTTCATGAAAAATGTAGCTTTAAAATCACTTTAATAAGTTTATAACGATCAGAATGTAATACTTAATTAATTATCTATATATTTAAGATATCTCATAATAACTTGAGTATTTTTTAAAGCTAAATTTGAATAAAAATAATATAAAAACAATTTATAGAATTCAAAAATCAAAATTACCGTTTGAGACTCCACAGAAGTATTGAAATAGGTGGACGAAAGTGCCCCTTGTCTGGCTCGGTGTATTTTGAAAATGAACCGGGGAGTGTGGGTAAATTAGTCAGTCTCTCAAAAGCTCCGGCAGATGGCGGCCGGAAGCCAGCTGCTTCGTCTCTAAAAGTGATTGTAAGAAAGCCAATCGTCAAGAGAAAGTTCTCAGAACACCTCCGCTGATCTGCTTTCCTTGGCTTTCAAAAGCTTTGTAATGATTCCTTTCCTTTCTACTTTGCTTTAGAAAAAAGGGAAAAAGGAGACGACATTATAAGAAGGAAAGCAAGCGAAAATGAAGCTCAGCTCTTGCACAGTATGCACAGAGGAAGATAGAGAGAGAGAGAGAGTTAGCATTAACTGGATGAAGGAAGAGAGAGAGAGAGAGAGGGACCTTCTCCTTCGAGCGATGGAGCTCTGTTCTTACTCGAGAATGAGCACGGATCTCTCGGATTCAAAAAGGGAATTCCTTTTAAGAAGTTGCAGAGTTTAATGATTGTGGGATGATAGATCGGACGGTTGGGTTTATCGGGAATCCGAGATCCGACCGTTGCCACAAGATGGCATTCAAATTTGAATGCTTTATTTGAAAATTGAAAGATTGGCCAGCCAGATTGGCTGATTCTGCCTTCTGTCTCCATATGTTTAGATTTGATGATTGCTACAATTAACGGTGAACCAAATCAATAATTNCTGGCTTTCAAAAGCTTTGTAATGATTCCTTTCCTTTCTACTTTGCTTTAGAAAAAAAGAGAAAAAGGAGACGACATTATAAGAAGGAAAGCAAGCAAAAATGAAGCTCAGCTCTTGCACAGTATGCACAGAGGAAGATAGAGAGAGAGAGAGTTAGCATTAACTGGATGAAGGAAGAAGACAGAGAGAGAGAGAGAGGAACCTTCTCCTTCGAGCGATGGAGCTCTGTTCTTACTCGAGAATGAGCACGGATCTCTCGGATTCAAAAAGGGAATTCCTTTTAAGAAGTTGCAGAGTTTAATGATTATGGGATTATAGATCGGACGGTTTGGCTTATCTGGAATCCGAGATCCGACCGTTGCCCCAAGATGGCATTCAAATTTGAATGCTTTATTTGAAAATTGAAAGATTGGCTTGCCAGATTGGCTGATGTGGGAGATTCTGCCTTCTGTCTCCATATGTTTAGATTTGATGATTGCTACAATTAACGGTGAACCAAATCAATAATTTCTTATTAATTGTAAGCATTTTGCCTGCCCACCTGTGACGGTTAAATCTGGCAGGTTATTCTTTCACCGTGGGTGAGATTTTTTTTAAAAGGCATTTACATGTATATTATACAGTTCTTATACATTTACATATCTAACACCTTTTTTTTTTTAAATGCCATAACACCTAAATTTAAATATGCATAATGACAAAATTTATAGGGGTATTTACTCCNAAATGCCATAACACCTAAATTTAAATATGCATAATGACAAAATTTATAGGGGTATTTACTCCTAAATTATATATTTTTTTTACATTTATGTTACCCAAACCTTTCATATCACATGTATTTGTAATATATTGCTATGTTTCTCCTCAAATGTCCTTTGAATTTATTTACTTTTAGTAGGTTATCGTGATTGTCAAGATAATTGTTGCTATGACCGAATCACTACAAGTTGGATCTCTATTTCGTTCACTCATAGGTTTAGCGAGTTGTTCGTTTGTTTACTCGGTCAGTCGATTCATTTGATTTAGTTGAAGGATTGTCTGCACCGTGCCGATTGATAGCTCTTTGGACTAGCCCAAAATGATCCTTCAACATGTGTCTTGACTTAGGGTTGCTTGATTCCATTCAACATACTTTGTTCATATAAATTTTAGTTCTCAGTTTTTATCGTGTATTAGTAGGCTACAAGCTTTGATTAAAACATGGCTATTAAGTTTAGCAAAAGTTTATTTTATTTAAATAACTTTATTATTCAAAACTTTCTTTATGTAGGTGTCTGTGGCTGCTTATAAATACAAGATCGTCTTTCCAATTTTATCTATTAATTGTCTTCTCTTCGTGTTTTTCTTTCCTTGGTATCTTGGCCTCCTTCATCGAAAAGAAGTGTCATTGCGATGGATTAGTGTTTAGAGTCCCAAGCCGCCATCCCGAGTGAAGTTTTTGTTCATAGCTTGTTTGTCGAGGTGAAGAGTAAGAGACGCTTTGAAATTGATTGAAAGAGGAAACACATGGGGAAGAAGAAGCGGATTTCCCCTTCTAGACATGTTGCCCTTCCGGCGTGGTTCTAAGAAGCGTTCCATTTATAGCCATGGGTACCTATTGATCGGTTGTTATTGTGCAGTCACTCGACATGACTTCACCAGCAATCCTGACAATGAACCTTGGTGTGGAAGGGGGTCAAGCCTTCCCAGTGCTCATTGATCCCCCATCGCCAAAGCGACTTCATCCTGAGGAGCTAACGGTATCTAAGGCTGGGTAAATTTTGGCACTCGATCAGAATAGTTTCTAATTGTTGTCTTCTGGCTACTTTTTATTATTTTTTATACGATAGTTGACAAGATTGAGTCAGGATTAAATGGCGTTCCCACAACATCGGTTGAGGCCAAGAAGCCAGTGGCAGGGGGAATGTGTCAGCTAACCGATGAAGGTGNCATATATTTTGTTACATTTATGTTACCCAAACCTTTCATATCACATATATCAGTAATATATTGCTATGTTTCTCCCCAAATGTCCATTGAAATTATTTACTTTTGTCAAGATAATTGTTATTATGACCGAATCACCACTTGTTGGATCTCTATTTCGCTCACTCATAGGTTTAGCGAGGCGTTCGTCTGTTTACTCGGTCAGTCGATTCATTTGATTTAGTTGAAGGATAGTCTGCACTGTGTCGATTGATAGATATTTGGACTAGCCCGAAATGATCCTTCAACATGTGTCTTGACTTAGGGTTGCTTGATTCCATTTAACATACTTTGTTCATATAAATTTTAGTTCTCAGTTTTTACCGTGTATTAGTAGGCTACAAGCTTTGATTAAAACATGGCTATTAAGTTTAGCAAAAGTTTATTTTATTTAAATAACTTTATTATTCAAAACTTTCTTTGTGTACGTGTTTGTGGCTGCTTATAAATACAAGATCGTCTTTCCAATTTTATCTATTAATTATCTTCTCTTCGTGTTTTTTTTCCTTGGTATCTTGGCCTCCTTATCGAAAAGAAGTGTCCTTGCGATGGATAAGCATTTAGAGTCCCAAGCCGCCATCCCGAGTGAAGTTTTTGTTCATAGCATGTTTGTCGAGGAGAAGAGTAAGAGGCGTTTTGAAATTGATTGAAGAGGAAACACATGGGGAAGAACAGGCGGAGATCTCCTTCTTGACATGTTGCCCTTCCGGCGTGGTTCCGAGAAGTGTTCCATTTATAGCCTTGGGTACCTATTAGTCAGTTGCAATTGTGCATTCGCTCGACATGGCTTCACCAGCAGTTCTGACAATGACCCTTAGTAAGGAAGGGGGTCAAGCCTTCCTAGTGCTCATCGATCCCCCATCGCCAAAGCGACTTCATCCTGAGGAGTTGACGGTATCCGAGGCTGGGTAAATTTTTGCACTCGATCAAAATAGTTTCTACTTGTTGTCTTTTGGCTGCTTTTATTATTTTTGATACGATAGTTGACAAGATTGAGCCAGGATTAGATGGCGTTCCCACAACATCGGTCGAGGCCAAGAAGCCAGTAGTAGGGGAAATGTGTCAGCTAACCGATGAAAGTGATGTCGTTGACTGACTCGGGGATCTCCTATTTCTTGTAGAGACATGAGAGAGAGAGAGATATGATTGACCTAGATGGATAACGAAGAGTTGGCTTGTCGCCTGACTGAGATTGAGAGCTCTTTCACTTGTGATTTTGATTTTCAGTGGAGCTTGGAGCAGCACATCGTTTCAGCCAGTGTGGTATAGTCGAACGAGGAGATTTTCATAGTCAAGCAAATAGTATTTATTTTTCAACAAGAGCTTGCTCACAAGCTCGTGAAAGTTGTTTAGGACCTTTTAGGCTCAGCTTGTGTTTGATAAGTTAAGACAGTTTAGGTTAGATGTTTAGTTTATGTTATGCATGCTAGTTTGGTTGGGGCATGTCTGGGTTGAGGCATCTTCAGACCCATGTATAAGCTTCCTTCTTCCTCTGTGCAGAGTCAGAGATTTGCAATGAGTGTTAATAATGTTTTTACATGAAATGTTATTTTTCTCGATGTTCAAACTAAACTTTTTTCATTTATGATTTCCTAGGTGATCTCCTCGAGTTTTTCATTGTGTTGAGTGGGATTTACCCATTTCTATAAAAAAATTAGGGCTAGTGGTAGTCAAGAAACTTTCTTTTCTTTCATAACTTTTGTTATTTAAAAATTTTGTTCATGTAATAAAAAAAGTGGCTCCTTGCATTGTAGACTACTATTCCTCTCGTGACTTCATGATGACCCCTCTTTCAATGTCATTTAAAATGTCCCAAGCCAAAGCATTGGTGTATCGGTTGAGCTACACCCATGATCCTACCACATGACTCTGAATCGTCGCACTTTTTTAAAGGGTGAATTTCTTTCGGAATAATTAAATGGTGATTTATTGGGATCAACTTTGACTTGTTTGTCGACTTCTATGATGCGAAGAAATATGAACCATCTTTAGCTACTATGAAGACATCCTTGTACAGGTGATGCCTAAATTTACTACACAAAGAGAGTATCTAGTTGGTCAAACTCTGCAATTACTAATTTTATTTTTTTGTACATGGGACAGTATGTTCTATTTTTATTTGCTTATTGGTTCCACTTTCGTCATTTCAAGAAAAAGATGAAGGTTTGGGAGTCAAAGTCATGCTTTTCTTTTACAGAGAGTGGCTTGCTAGTCCAAACAACTCAATTCGACATTCCCCTCCAAAAAATTAAGGGGAAGTTGTTGCCTGTAGTACAAAGGGAGTCTGGTAAGATTGAACAAAAGATTTTGAACATTCAATAGTATTTGGAGGCTTTGACGATCAACAAAATGCAGGCTCCTGATGAGTTTTGTAGGATGGGTGAAGCAAAATGACAAGTATTAACCTCACTTTTGTTCAATCCTTTTTCCTTGACCTATATCAAATCTCATTGGGACATAAGACCTCCCTCATACTATCACTAGATAGCTTAATTGAATTCAAAAAAGTTATAACTTGAATCCTTCTTGAACTAAAATTTGATCCGAACGTAATTTAATTAAAAACTAAATATAACTAAACCAAAATTAAAATTACCAAACCAAAATGGAACCAAATATAACTACCTTCAACTAAACTTTAAAATTGAACTAAAAATCAGCTTAGACTAAAATAAACACCAATATTTCAATTGTTCTCATAGATCTTTGAGCATAAAATTTCATTCTAAAAGTTGCATGATGTTCATTATCATATATAAAAAATATGCAAACCACTTTGATTATTATAGGGCATTTTTTATGTAACATATTTTTTTTATTTTGAGTTTTCATGCATGGAAATGATAAAGCATTAAATTTTTTTAGCTAAGCATTATTTTTTAAAACACACTACACAAGGGCATCCTGATCATTGAAACCTTTCAAATGAGCCCTTCTATGCACAAATCAAACATTGTTTGGGAGTCCATCAAGACAATGATAATTTGGATAATAATTTTGATAATAAGAAAATAATCTTGATAATCGAGTCAAACTTGACTCAAATTAGAACCAAACCTCAGTCAATGTAATTTAAGATAAAAAAACTAAATCCAATTAATTATAATTCTATAAAATTTTTTATTAAAACCCAACAAAATTTTCTCTCATTGGGTGGGCCCACACTTTGGCTTCAAATTCTATGAAATAGATCCCATCTTGACCAAAATGAACATACAATAATGTTCTCTATATTTTTCTAAGCCAATTTAGCTAAAGTCAATTTTTTCCACATAATCATCCATAATCACCTTTGAACTTTGAATTGAAATATCTTGAGATACAAGTCACCTCAATCAAAACCGACTTCACCATCGCAATCCCCTAATTTTTTTTTTTGATTTTGATGAACTCATTTTGTGTATTTGGGCCCCAACCATTTGGATTGGATTTAATACAAGTCACCTCAATCAAATGTGGTGGTTGGGTTGCACTGAGGAGGTCTCAAAGAAGCTCTAGGAGAAATTTGGAGGGGTCTCTTTGAGAAATTTTTAGCACACCTCCCATGCCCGTGGAGGTGAGCTTTTATAAAAAAATGGCTTAAGGGTGGCTGTCATGACCAATTAGGGGGTGAAAAGTCATGCTTAGGTGGAGGGCAGCGAGGCTCTAACATTTAATTTCGATGAAGTGGCCTCTAGGTTTGAATTGGGTTTGATTCCATAGGGATGGGTCTCAGTTTGGACATTTTCTGGCCACTAGACCGGCCGGCCAGGCCAGGGGAGGTGGCTAGGAGGTCAGGTGAGCCAGGAGAATATGTTTAGTTTTGGCAAAAATATCCTTGGCTTAAGCAAATATGGAATGAAATCCCTTAATTTGGGGATCCCTTGGTCCATAGCTCATTTAGGTGAGTCCATGAGGTTTGGACTTGTCAATATGGTCCAAAACTTGGTTGTGGTGGCCTTACCTTGACCAATTTGACATGTATAGGTCAATTTTGGTGTGTGGATCCAAGTGGGTGCAAATAACCAAGACTTGGATTTGGGCTAGGCTAGTCATGTTAATTGACCCAATTTATTGATGCATTTGATGTAGATGATTTTAATGAACATTTTTGGTAAAGGATTGAAAGAATTTTAAGTTCAATTGGAGGGTCAATTTGAAGGATTTTGGAATTTTGGTGAATTTGGGCATGTTGGGCTAGATCTGGGTCTAGCTTCGGCTAGGCTTGGGCTAAGTCCAAATTGATTGTTGATAATGGTCAATGGGAATGTAATGAAGAGTTTTTAACATGAATTGAGTGCTAATTTTGGGGATAAGACAATCAATTTGGTGAAATTTGGAGGCATAACCAATTTGGGCAAAATTTAGGGCTTTTGACTTATGTTGAAATTAAATGAAATTGAGGCTTCTAAAAGATCAATTAAACGTTAATTTTGATGTGTATGAGTGTTATGAAGAGTTTATGATTCAAATTGAGACCAATGGAGTAGTTCATGGGGTTCAATTTGGTGGAACTAAGTCATAGGGCTAAAGTTGGGGGTTTGCCTTAGATCAAAATTGGGCTCAGATCATAGGCCAATTGAGCTTTTATTTGGTTTAAAAAGGTCACATGGAAGGTAAATTTAAGTTTATGATTGAAATTGGGGGAAATTGAGACCAATTTGATGAACATTTGAGGTAGATTTGGGGAGATGGGCCTTTTAAGGGCAATTTAGGGGTTATGGAAAAAGATGGTCAAATTGGCCAAATTGAATCATATGGTAGTTGAGAAAAATGAAATTAGAAATATTTGGAAAGTTTTGGAGATTTTTGGAATTTTTTGAAAATTTGGGCTAGGGGGTATTTTGGTAATTTGGTTTTTTTTTTATTTTGGGTAATTTGGGTATTTTCAAAAGGTTTGAAATGACTTTTGAACAAAATTTGGTATTTTCGGTAAATTAGGGAATTTTGGCCAAATCTAGGTTTCAAGGGTACTTAGGTAATTTGGGGAATTTTAGGGGCAAAAAAGCCAAGTTGGGTATTTTTGGTAGAATTGGGTTGCCAACCATCATAAATGAGTTATGGAATAATGGAAACCCCATCTGAGTCCTCTATGTACTGGTCTTAGCTAAACTCTAGCCTAGGACCAGTGGCTTTAGGGTTGTGAGTGATTGTGAGTGATTGGAAACCCCATCTACGTGAGTCTCCCAAAGGATTAAGGGATTAAAGTCAAGAAGTTTTTGGGTTTAGGGTTGTGAGTGATTGTGAGTGAGGTGATTGTAGTGAGTGCCTTAGCTCTAGACCAACACCCAGGGTCAACCCTAAGGTCAAATAGTCCTATGGGAACTCTCTTTGAGCTCCCTCATAATGACTCTACATACTTAGTGCTAGAGGTTAGGACCAATATGTAGAGCTTCAAGTTGAACAAAGAGGATTTTGAAATTTAAAATGGTGAGTGTTCATTTTCTAGTTTTCTAGGAATAGTCAACAGGAAAGTCATATGGCTAGACCCTAGGCTACTAGAGAGGAAAAACTATACCTCAACCAAATGTGAGGTCGACAGGTGGCTCTTCTTTTGACTTATTCATGTTGAAGAGCTGACTTCATTTGAATTTCTTCAGCCAGATCAAGTGCTAGCATTGATACTTCATCGTTAAATTCTATCTACTCTGATAGTTCTTCTTCATTAAATGTCAAGGGTGAGGACTCTTTGATTATGGTGATTGTACTTGAACAACAACATAGCTTCCATTCCTTGCGATAACATAAATGTCGTTGCCCTGTTGTTGTAGATGGATTCATTTAGACGTCCCATAAGACTGATGGGAGTGTATCCTCCCAGCTTCCCTTTGCTCCCAAAACTTTTTTTCGTAGGAGATTCAAAATGATCTTGTTAGTTGCCTTGGTCTGGTTGTTTGTTGAGGATGATGAACTGAGGTGAATTTCAAACTTATTCCCTGGATTTGATAGAATTCTTTAATTATTTTGTTATGAACTATATCTCGTTATTCATGATGATAATGAGTGGCAGGCTGTATCGACAAATCAGGTCTATCCATTTCATATGACCTTTGTAGTGATCCGGGCAACAAATTTTACTTTAATCTACTTTGACAAATAATCCACTACTACAAGAAGAAATTTATGTTATCCCTTGGAAGGGGGGAAAGGTCTGAGGATATCCAATCTCCAGATCGTGAAGGGTTAGGGATTGGTTATTGGTTGAAGCTTGTGGATCGGCTGATGCTACCGTGAGACATAATTTTGGCATTGTTCACATCTCTTGGAGAATGTTTCTGTGTCTTTTAACAATGTAAACCAATAATATCCCTATCTTCGTTCCCTGTGTGTCAATTTTTTTCCTCCTGAATGACTCCTGCATTCTCCAAAATGAACTTCTTAAAGGATATCCTCCATCTCTTTTTCTCCAATGCACCTCAAATATAATGACGTGGTTGAGCTTTTGCGATTTGATTGAAGAACTACATTGAGAAGTTAAAGCTCCACCTTAGATACTCCGCCATTTTGGCATGGACATGAGCTTTAAACTTTTACTTTCTTCTTTAAATTTGCCTAATTATTGAAGGGTTCATATAAGCCTATTAAAATTTATTTATGACAACTGCAACATTGGTCCATTTCTTAATCACAAACTATTGAAGTAGACTTCAAATATTAATTTAATTTAATTTTTATGCTAGTATTACATTGGACAAGGTTGAAGTTAATAGTGGTGTAAAATCAATGAAAATTATATGCGTTATGTGAGCTATATTTTTAGGCTAAATTAAAGCCAATCATGCTACATAATCTTATAATGTTTCTTTATTGATTCGCTAAAGTCTAGGCCAAAGCAAGAATGCATTAAAATTTTTATTTGATGTTCCAACCTCCAAGTGGGATATTCTATTTGTCAGAAAACTTTTAAGTTTCCATTAAGAGCAATAAAACCTTAAGTTATTCCTAATGTTTTTTAATTACTTTTAGCATGAAAACCACCTTTTGGCTCTCTTGATATTTTCTCATCTCCTTCATTACAATGTCTACAAATTTGGAAAATTTTCTAATGAAAAAAATTATTGGAAAATTCATTAAAATTTTTGGAAGGAAATCTCTTCAAATGGCAATGCATATTAGTTTTTCCTCAATCTTTTATTTAGTGACCAAGATCGACCCACATTTGGTGAAGAGGGTTATTTTCGTGTTGTCTATTTATTTGTTGGATTTTTTTTTATTTTCACTTTTTTTCTTACCTCACATTTAGATCAATTGATCTCAATTATTCATTTAGGTTCACAAACCTCTAATCATTTTTCTTTCTTTCTATTTTTTTTCCTTTTTTTTCTTTTTTTTTTAACCTTTTTTTTTTTACTTTGAGCTAACTATATATATATATATATATATATATATATATATATATATATATATATATATATATATAT
>JXCR01090656.1:36196-80207 GCA_002079205.1 Phalaenopsis hybrid cultivar
TTTCCTACCATGACCCTAAATAACAATCCCATCATCTTCCACGCATGCTAAATTATCCATAAATTATATTATTTTATTAATTATCCATAAAATATTACAGCCAATAATATCATAAAACTCCCACACCACTTAGAAATGCTCATTCACCTTTAATTTTCCCACTTCCCCAATATTTCCAAGCTCAAATGGTATCCATTGAGTCTAATACAACTTCTACCCATGATAAACTTCCTTCAAAATAAATGATGTAATTATTATATTGAGCTGTAGATAAAGTAAAATATAGTTCATTTGAAATCTTAAAATAAAAAGATTCTCTATTAAAAATTATTCATTTTTAAGAATATTATAAAAAATAGGTGCCAAGAGGTCGGATTGAAGAAGTTAGGGACCTATTAAATTCACTGTATAATAATATATTAGTCCCTTTAGACAAGCTATTAAATCTTGATTTAAAAAAGAAACCTCATACTGAGGGGTCATTATGCACAATCAAACCATATTGTTGAGTCTATGGTGATCATTTAGGTTATGGAGGGTTTGACATAGAATCAGACATCAAGCGGGCAGGGACTAGTGGGGTTTTGACCTGTTACAACGAGGTCAGGTCGACTTGAGACATCTTTTTTATATACAATTTCATAGCCAAACCTGCCTACTAAATGGGTCAGGCCCCCCATGAGCCATAATGGGGAGCTCCTGGAGCTCCGTTGCATAATCCCTTTGATGTCGTTGCCCCCTCAGATTTATGATAATCCCACTCCATATCCCGCATATACCATTTCCACTTCTCCTTTCTCACCAGCATCATTAGAGCTAAAACCAAGTTTCCCTCCCCTCCCTCCATTCGACATCAGACACTTGTTGCAACTTTCTGGTGAAGTTTCTCCTCCATGATTTTTTTTTAGCTTAATTCGTTGTCTACCTCTGAGTTTCTTATTTCTTCTATTAAAATTTTGACGTTCTAAGCTTATTGCATATGCTTTGATGCAAATTTGAGATTTGCATGGTGATTAGTTAGCAGCAGCCTTACATATTCTGATCCATCAGTAAAACGATGGGGTGAAATAAATACGAGCAATGCTCTATTATTTATTTCAGATTTATTTATTGGTTTTTTTGTTTGAATAGTTATATGAGGACTAGTTTTGAGTTTTTCTGACAAATTATGTTGGTCGAATTATTTTCTTTTACCTTCTTCTTAGTGTGGGGTAATATTTTGGGGGAGAATGTTGAGCATTGTTTTTTTTCTTTACTTTATATGATACTTTTATAAGTAGAATTACATATGTTTTACTACAGAATTGAAGTTTGCATGATAGATAAGTTACCTGAATCATTACTACTTCTGATTAATCAACAGAAGCAAAGTGATGAAATATATATGAGAAATACTCATCTATTTGTTTCAAATATCTTTATTGGCTTATTTTGTTCAGATGGATATGTGAGCACTTATTTTAAGTTTTTCTGCCAAATTTATAGTGCCTCAATTGCTTGCTCTTACCTCTTGCCCAGTGTAGATAAGTATCTTGGGGGAGAATATTGAGCACTGCTTCTTTTTTAAAGTTTATCTGAGACTTTTATAATTAGAATTGCAGATGTTTTGTTGCACATTTGAAAGTTTGAATGATAAATATGTTATCAGCATCTTTACCTGTCCCGATCAATCAGTAAGAATAATGGGGTGAAATGTATATGAGCAATGATCATTTGTTTGTTTCAGATATTTTTATTGATTTATTTTGTTTTAATAATTATATGAGCATTGATTTTCAGTTTTTCTGACAAATTATGTTTCCTGAATTCCTCAGAATGTTGAGCATTATTTGTTTTTTAAGTTTATATGAGACCTTTATAAATATAATTGTAAATTACTTGTTGCACATTTGAAAGTTTACATATAAATAAGTTAGCAACATCCTTACCTATCCTAGTCAATCAACAAAAGCAATGGGCTAAAAACATTATTAGCAATGCTCATCTATTTATTTCAGATAACTTTGTTGGTTTATCTTATTTAAATAGTGATATGAGCACTAGTTCTTTTTTTTAATTTATCTAAGACTTTTATAAATAGAATTGCAAATAATTTGTTGCATATTTGAAAATTTGCATGATAGATAAGTTAGCAATATCCTTACATGTCTTGATTAACCAGTAGAAACAATAGATTGAAAATATATATGAGCAATGCTCATGTGTTTGTTTGAAATATTTTTTTTTTGGTTTATTTTTTTGGATTGTTATATGAGTACTTGTTTTCAATTTTTTGACATTATGTTGGTTGAATTTTGAGCACAAATTCTTTTTTTTAGTATTCTACAATTAAGACTTTTGCAAATAAAATTTCATATGTTTTGTTTTACATTTGAAGTATGCATGATAGATAAGTTAACAACATCCTTCTCTATTCTGATGAATCAACAGAAGTAATGAGATGATTTTTATATGAGAAATGCTCATATGTTTGTTTCAGCTTTCTTTATTGGTTTATTTTATTTAGATAGTTATATGAGCACTAGTTTTGAGTTTTTTTGACAAATTATGCTGACCAAAATTCTTTATGCTAGCCTCCTCGTTGTGGAGTAATATTTTTGGTGGAGAATGTTGAGAACCTTTTTTTGTTCTTTTACTGAATTTTTATAAATAGATTTGCATATACTTTGCTACATTTTTCAAGTTTGTATGATAAATAAGTTAGCAAAATTCTATCCTATTCTAATTAATCAATAGTAGCAATGGGAGGAAATATATATGAGCATGCTCATCGGTTTGTTTCAAATTTCTTTATTGTTTTATTTTGTTTGGATAGAGATATAAGCATTGGTTTTTAGTTTTCTAGCAAATTATGCTTGCCTAATTGCTTGCTATTATCTCGTCCTCAGTGTGGAGTAATACCTTGCAGGGAGAAGGTTGAGCATTATTTCCTCTTTGTTAACTGTTTTCTTATTTTATGACTTTCAAGAATAGAATTTCATATGCTCTGTTGTACATTTGAAGTTTGCATGATCAAACAGTGGAATCTATGGAATATATTACATTTCAATATTGTTTAAATGCTTCTTTCCTAATTTTTTGTGTACCTTCATGCATATACATTCACTAAGGATATATGCCGGATAAGATATCAAATGTTCTTTAGAGAGATGATTGAAAATAACTATCATGGCTCAACCAATCACCACTTGTCAATTTTAAAATGATAAGCATGTTGTTTTCTCACAGATACTACATATCGCCAGAGAACATGTTTGAATGCTTATTGGATTTGTTAAAATGGTGATTATGGACGAAGACTTCTTTAGCTAAGATATCTCACTGAGCTCTAATTGTTGCCTCAAGGATCCGAAGACAATCATCATAGTTTAAAGTCAAGCATCATTCTAGGCTTGTCGATTACTGTTGTTATTCTCGTTATTTTAGTAGCTCAAATAGCTAATCATTTTTATTTACTAGAGTATTTTGACTGGACTGTCAGTTTTTTAGCATTACAAACTCTTTCTGTTATTTAATTCTAAAAATTCTGAAAACTGTACTTATTTCAATATATTACACATAAGAGCAAAACAATCTTTCTCAATAGAAGCAACAACACCACAACAAATCTCCGAAACACATATTTTATTCATCAACAACTTTCTGACAGCTCCTGAAAAGTTGTTCATGCAGAAAACAACTTTATAGCATCTTCTTCAAAAAAGCAACAATAGCCCCAAACAAACCCTAAGTGAGCTTATGATAAGCTCATTGAGCCACCCACACAATGCCTAAATCAAATTCGACATAATAACTCCACAATGAGTCTTGATCTCCACTCAAAACATCCTAGCAATTCTCCCTCTTTAGGTAACCAACAGCCATGCTCAAGTTCTACTCTAAAAGCTACATCTACTCGATATGCAACTATATTCTTTCGGCGGAAATGATATCCCCTTTAAATCTCATTAAAAAAAAAATCACTTAACCAATCTCAAAATTTTGATTTGACTTACCCTATTTCTATCAATGAGACCAACCAAGCCTTTAAAACATCCAACAAAATAGAAAAGAAAATCCTAAATCTTACATTTGGAATCACTCTACAAATGTGATAAAATTTTCACCTTCTCACAAACTTTACTAAATCACTTTTTTACTAAAACCTGCTCATACAAAATCGATTACTTACTGAAATATGATAATATAAACCAACTTGTATTACTATTAATCATCGGATTAGAATAAGTTTTACAANAATTTTTAACATCTTATGGCTACGTGATTAGTGTTGTTAAAATGATTCTTTGTTCATGAACGGCTCATGCTCGGCTCGCTAAGAGAACGAGCCGAACACGAACACACTTTTTTAGCTCGAAATATAAACAAGCCGAACACGAGTTGAGCCTGGGCTTGCTCGTGTTCGGCTCGTTTACACCCCTAGTTGAGAAGTAAAAATAAATAAAAAAAAGGAATATTTCTTTCGTATTATTGTGTGTTATTCAGGTGTTATTGTATGTTATTCAAGTGTTATTGATTTGTTATTGTGTTATTATAACACTAGAAATATTCCCATAAAACAATAAGATAATTTTATAAAATATGTAAGGAATTGTGTTGTGTGTAAAATTTAATTAAAAATTTTCTCTTTTATAAAAACGCGGCAATACACATTCTATAAAACGCCAGTTTAGCCACGATCAGTTCCACAAATAGAAAATTTTATGAATCGTAAAACAAGATTATATTTTGATTCCTTAAATTCTCCATTTAATCATGCTCCTAATCCCCATTTCATTAATTAATATGCTCCTTTAAAAAGTTTGGCTAAAATGATTTTACCCCGAAACCCTATTGACGACTAAACATGAAATGACACGTCCCAATTAAGGCAAAATTTTAAAAATAATATTTATTTAATTATTTCGATCCCCATGGTGATTTTCTTTTGGAGGCAAAATATTTATTTAANAAAAAAATTAAATTATTATTAATTAATTAATCTTTCAATGTAAATTTATATTATAATATTAATTTGTAATTTTTATTAATTTTTTTTAAAAAAATTGAGATTATAATTCTTGTTAAATTTAATAAAATTTTAATTTATTTATTAAATCAAATAATTTAACAGAATAACTAAACTCACCATACCTTAATAAAATCATTATGAGGTTCAAACGCAAATCATAAATTTCAGAGCCTTGCACTCTACTAACTACTGAGCCAAATATATTTAATATAATAATTTTATAATTATAATATTAATAATATATAACTAATCTCAACAAATTTTTTTTAATAAAATCACCTCACAGACACTTATATTACTCACTGACATGACAAAAAAAATCATATCATACATACACGTATACATACATGCACATAAAGTTTTAACCAAGCAAACAAGCTCTCAAATCCCATAATAACATTGACATTGATTGCAATTTGCGATTTGAAGTAACCGCGAAACATCTAAGAAAATAGAAAGCTCCGTAAATTATCCACCCAATCCACCCAATATACTGGCTCTGCAGTCAGTTATAGGCACAATTACAAACACAGTTCGTTCTACAGAAATTCGTCAGGAAAAGATGATGCCCTTATAGAACTATATATATAATTATGACCTCTTCTTCCTCTTGTTCTCGCGTTTTTTCTCAGAGTTCTTCACCTAAAAAGACGGCAAAACAAGGAATAAATCATAAGACAAATTGAATATCAATCAATTATGTATCAGAAAACCAGATGTAATTCATATTTACCATGATAATGAGGATTCGGACAAGGACCGCAACGAAATCAGTAAAGAGAGTCAGAGCATGCTTCACGTAGTCTAGGTCGCCATGATGGGCCTTCTCAATGATCTCTTGTGTATCAAACACAATGTATCCGAGAAAAATAAGCAGACCAAGATATAGCTGCAATGGTTATCACAGCAGATAATATTTTAACAAAGTAATTAAAAAAAAGGATCATCCCACAATTTTTGATCTCTAAGTTCATGATTTCTGCATACCTCGACATTGAACATGGAAGCACTGGCGCCGAANCAGCTGCAATGGTTATCACAGCAGATAATATTTTAACAAAGTAATTAAAAAAAAAGGATCATTCCACAATTTTTGATCTCTAAGTTCATGATTTCTGCATACCTCGACATTGAACATGGAAGCACTGGCGCCGAAGATGTATGATGCAAACCTCAACCAGAAGAGAATTGAAAAGCCCGCGGACAGCAGGCCACCAAGGTAAAGGAACTCCCTGCGCTTTGACACAATGGCTGCTCCTGAGAAGCAGGCAAATCCTAAAGAAGTCCCAACAAATCCCATTAACAATATCCTGCAATGGGAGGAACCCACAGTGAGTGTGATGCCAGGGTTGGGAATTTGAAAGGGAATGTTTTTTTCTGCTTTACGTTATATGCTTTACGTGCGATGGGTATGAGATTTGAAAGCCTGATATACAACAACAATAACAAGCCTTCTCTCTCTACAACGAAACCTTTTTCTCCATTATTTCTTATCGAGTGTCATATTTTCATTTAATTCAAATAGAAAAATGATGATCAATACATTAAATTGGTGAATGAAAAATTACACTTTTTTCTATTTAAAATACAGCAGATTATCACCATATATTTTGTTAAAAATATTATTAGAAAAGGGCGATGTTCTCTCCAAATGTTTTTTTTTTCTTTTTCAAGTTGTTAACAATAATTTGAATACTAACTTCTCTCTTCAGAAAACTTTTTTGTAACTTTTGTATTAAGTTCCGTCTCATTTAGAATAATCTCTATAACAAATTTCATCACATCAGAGCACATAGATGAAGAATTGCTTCAGTAAATTTTTATTTCCAATGAATTTGAAATGTTAATAACTCTACAAACGATAATGAAATTGTCCCATTGAAAACTAGTAAATATTGGAATAAAGTTTGTAATGAAAGGGTATGATATTTTTTTCCTCGATCTAAAGTACAAATAGCATCTTAATTATTAGGATTATTTAATTTATTTTATCTTGAGTTCTCCCTCCATTCACTATATCTCATTTTCAACGGCTCCATTTGTTGCGTTTTCATTAAGTTTAGCTATCCCACCGATACTATAAAAGCCCTGTGAATCCCACAAGTAATTATCTGAAAAATTCAAAGGAGTGTATTATTGCAACTACATGCAGCCAAAGCATATATTAAAATTCGATCTAGAATAAAATGCATTTGAATAATATTATATTAATCATATTAGGATCCATCCTGACTATAGTATAGCAAATGTGACTGTGTAATTCTATTTGAAAATAATTATTAGATAATTTAAAACGTGATCTGCAATCATTTACGAGTATCCATTGAATTATCTACTGAAATTTGAGTAGAAAATGAGTTACACTTATCATAGATTTCATCTAGGTCAAATTCATCCACAGAAAATTTTTCTATTATTTATAATAATTTCAATATTTGAAGCACGTCCCTCTTGTTTTGATAGCACGTCTTCAAAAATCATTTAAGAAGGGTCCAAGGTTAAAAGTCGTCATTGAAATTGGATGAAATATGGGTAAGAAAAGACATTTTACATGCTTCAAAGCAGGTAATTTAATCAATCTTATGTTTTAATTTGAATGTATGGGCGGGTAATATTTGAACCTTACTATAATAAACATTAGCTGTCTTGTAAGGTAAAAAGTTAAAAGTATTTGCTTCAATAATAATATTTTTTTTCCAAATGCTGGCACTTCAAAAATTTCAGATTAAGAGAACATTAGATGAGGGAATAATCAATCAAAGAATTTTTCCTTCAATGGTTTGTAATCACCTATTATGCCGTGGCTAGCCTAACAGAGCAATTTAATTTTTTACTATTATCATTATTATTAGATATAAATAGGATTATTATCTTTAGGGTTAGCTTTGTACAATAGATTGAGTTGTGTATCTTATATTTAGGATTTGGGAGGAATTTCCTACCTCTCAAATTGTAAGAATTGAGAAAGAACGCCTACCTCTCAAATTGTAGTTGCCGATCATTTATATATGTGAGTTATTAGTATCGTATTGTTTTCATTTGGTGTTTGGGAAATAAAATTTGTGTTTGCCCTAACTTTTGCTTTTGACGTTGGATCATATCAAAGCAAAGTTTTGGAAATTGGATTGCGAAGGAAAATACCAATGGCGGGATCACGACATTCAAGCGCATTGAAGGAGCGACGATTCTCACATATAGTGATGGGACCTGCAACAGGAAAGTGGCGTCAAAGACAGAGAGGCGGCATAAAGCACCTGAAACTCCATCTTCCTCCAACTTAGCCGTGCAATAAAGACAAAAATGGACACTCCTTTCTTCTCCTCCTGTAGCGTCCAAACGATACAAACACAATCAAAACTTGTCGAGAAGATATGAAAAGAGTTCCACACCTTCTAGATCAAAAACAACAATCGAGATCGTTGTGTAAAGGAGTTCTATGTCGAATATGCATAAAGGAATTTGTAAAGCGGTGTCCAGAGTACTGCGTGATTTTCAAGCGCCAAACCGCATACATGAATATTCCGGGATCACAACATCTAGAATTCTACGCAAGTCGAAACAACATACAAAAATTCCAAAGCTCATGATTCAGCGTAAAGGGGGGTACTAAAACCGTACAAGCAATAATAATAGCTAAGAAAGTAGATGACTTAGATATGAAATCAGAGAAAGAGATGAATCAACCTAAATCTGAGATGAAAGAAAAGTTCACCACCACAGAAGATAGGTTTTCCTCCATGGAAAACCGAATGGAGAGGCACTCCGAGAGATTTTCTTCCATGAAAAACCGAATGAAGGATGATTTAAAAGTCTTAAAAAGATGATAAAGAGGCACATTAAGATGCAATTTAAGACCCCACCGATAGCTCAATCTGCAAACCCTAACCCAAAAGTTGAATGTTAGTGCCCTGATCAAAAGGAAAAGTGATCAAGCGTGAGGAACATTTGGAAAAGAATATCCACCATAAAGAATTTCTCTCTAGGACTCCAATGGGAGGTGGATTAAAGATTTTTGTGGTGCTATGCAAGGAATTAGGAGTAGCACAAAGAAGGAAGAGAGAAACTGAAATGAGGGTATATCTACTATCAAAGGAGAGAGTTTCACGCTAGATACATTAGAAGAAACACCAGAGAGAAAAAAATTAGACTGGTCATGCTAGGGTTAGGAAGTTGAATATATCGATCTTCGAAGAGTTTCACACTAGATACATCAGAAGAAACACCAGAGAGAAAAAATTAGGTTGGTCATGTTAGGGTTAGGAAGTTGAATATGTCGATCTTTGGGAGCGAAGACATGTGTGTGTAACTGTAACCCAAAAGTTGAATGTTCGTGCCCTGATCGAAAGGAAAAGTGATCAAGCGTGAGGAATATTTGGAAAAGAATATCCACCATAAAGAACTTCCCTCTAGGACTCCAATGGGAGGTGGATTAAAGATTTTTGAGGTGTTATGCAAGGAATTTGGAGGAGCACAAAGAAGAAAGAGAGAAGCTGAAATGAGGGTATATCTACTATCAAAGGAGCGAGTTTCATGCTAGATACATTAGAAGAAATACCCGAGAGAAAAAAATTAGATTGGTCATGCTAGGGTTAGGAAGTTGAATATATCTATCTTCGAAGAGTTTCACGGTAGATACATCAGAAGAAACACCATAGAGAAAAAAATTAAGTTGGTCATGATAAGGTTAGAAAGTTGAATATGTCGATCTTCGGGAGCGAAGACACATGTGCGTAATTGTATCGAGTAAAACAATACTTCACTATGAATGGGCTAATTGTAGAGGAGAAACTTATAACAACAAGATAATGTTTGAAGGGGAAAGCCCTAATATGATTTCAGTGGAAGGAGGTTAAATACATTATCCGTTCATGGGAAAAACTTAAGGATTCATTGTTAAAACGTTTCTAAGTTATTTGAGAAGGAGACCTACACAACTAATTATATCTTGAATTAAAAGGGGATTGTCATTAAATAAAGAGAGACATTTGAGCTATTGTCAGGACAACTGAGAGGGGGTTTCTAACAAAAGATTGGAGTAAATTTTCAGTAAGGGTTGGCATAAAACCCGACAAACGGGCAGCACTAAAACACCAACATATCGAATTGTTGATACCCAAAAGTCAAACAATGGAAGTTTAGAGGAAGGCTGCACAGGACAAGGATAGACACAACCGGGAGCGAACTCAAGTGCTTTATAAAGATAGAGATTCAGGACAAGTGAAACAAAGGGATTATATTTTCTATGTGATGAGATCCCAGAACACTGTTGCAAGGATAAAAAATTAGATGAGTAACACACTCACTTTTTCCACTTTGAGGACAATGTATCTTTTGGGGGAAAGTATTGTTACATTGATGCCTAGCCTAAGGTCAATTTTCTTTTGTACGCCTAAGTACAATTTAATCTTATCATTATTATTTGGTATAAACAAACTTATTATATTTAGAATTAAATTTTATACATGAGATTGAGCCGTTTATCTTAGTTTTAGAATTTGAGAGAGATTTCTTACATAGGAATTGAGAGAGATGACCTACCTTTCAAATTTTAGGTGCTTATCTTTTATATTTATGTGAGTTATCGGTATTGTGATACTTTGGTTTAGCGTGCAGGAAATAAATTATTTTTACCCTAATTTTTGTGAAAAAAAGTGTCAGTTTTGATGTCATATCGTATCATTATCTTATGAAGTTGTGACATTTTGTGACAACATTATTGGTAAACCAAGCCAAAAAAAAAATAATGACTCCTAACTTCTTCTCAAGTGAAGGAGAAGCCAACTTCTCATATCACACGTAAAAATTAAGGTGTTTCTGAAAATACTAGTTAGATGGAAATCCATTAAAATTAATATTGATTTTTGAGGAAGTAAGAGAAGCATTCTGTTTCTTTCTAAATTGAGGTTGAAATTGAGGCAATAAGATATGATTAGCTTAAAATTTATTATTTGTATAGAAAGGGATTCAACTTGATTTTCTTTATTGAAATAAGTAATCACTTAGACCGAATATATAAATATTAAATTCAAGTAATAGGTCATTAATTTCAACAATTGAGAATAATAAACAAAAAAGGGTCAACATGCAGGTTTACTATATCATGGAGATCAAATTCCATTTGAACAAAATATGAGAGGCACATACTTTTATAAAGTTGGTGTGACATTCTTGTGTAGAGAAAAAGCTCAAAAATCTAAATTATTTTGTTAATTGATAGAAGATGCACATGATTTTTTAATGTAGGGTTAACTCTATAGAACATCCAAAACCTTAAAAGATGTTTGCACACACCCTTTCACTTACCCAGTTACCCCACAGGATTCCATTTCAATGTGAGGATGATTATTGGATATGTGATGTTTGCTTGATTGACTATTTTTCATAATAGGACATTTCAATAATACAGTTAGTTATTATCTTCATCTATTGTTTTTAACAAGAATGAATTTTCAAAGTTGTTTTTCAAGTACATTTAAAAATATTTTGAGTTGCTATATTCATCTACTATTTTTAACAAGGCCAATAAATTTCTCAATAATTTCTAAAAGACGCTTAGGATTAGATGGTACCATGCTGAACCAATAAATCACCTTTAAAATAATAATAGATTGGCAAACAAAAATGGTACAAAAGGAAATGGATTGTATGTTAAGGAGTCGCATAATTTACAAAACCCTAAGACTTGGAAAGAGTGCCTTCCATNTTAAAAAAATCATTATGAGGCTCAAACGCAAATCATAAATTTCAGAGCCTTGCACTCTAATACCTACCGAGCCAAAAATATTTTTAATATAATAATTTTATAATATAATACTAATAATATATAACCATTCTCAGTAAATTTTTTTTTAATAAAACCACCTAAACAGGCTGATTTTACTCACTGACATGACAAACAAAAATCATACCAAGAGCATTTTGCATGACAAAAAAAAAAAAATTCAAATAAGCAGCATCCCTAGTTAGGGGTTCAGCATAGAAGTCATTCTGCCGCCCAGAATCAGAAGAACTTTACTATTCTTAAACCGAACAAACGAGCATGCATACGTACACATATACATACATACATATAAAGTTTTAACCAAGCAAACAGGCTCTCAGATCCTTTAATAACATTGACATTGATTGCAGTTTGCGATTGGAAGTGACCCCGAAACATTAAAAAAAAATATAAAGCTCTGTAAATTATCCACCCAATATACTGGCGCTGCAGTCAGTTGTAGGCACAATTACAAACACAGTTCGTTCTACAGATATTCATCAGGAAAAGATGATGCCCTTACAGCACCATATATATAATTATGACCTCTTCTTCCTCTTGTTCTCGCGTTTTTTCTCAGAGTTCTTCACCTAAAAAGATGGCAAAACAAGGAATAAATCATAAGACAATTTGAATATCAATCAATTATGTATCAGAAAACCAGAGGTAATTCATATTTACCATGATAATGAGGATGCGGACAAGGACCGCAACGAAATCAGTAAAGAGAGTCAGAGCATGCTTCACGTAGTCTAGGTCGCCATGATGGGCCTTCTCAATGATCTCTTGTGTATCAAACACAATGTACCCGAGAAAAATAAGCAGACCAAGATATAGCTGCAATGGTTATCACAGCAGATAATATTTTAACAATGTAATTTAAAAAAAAAGGATCATTCCACAATTTTTGATCTCTAAGTTCATGATTTCTGCATACCTCGACATTGAACATGGAAGCACCGGCGCCGAAGATGTATGATGCAAACCTCAACCAGAAGAGAATTGAAAAGCCAGCGGACAGCAGGCCACCAAGGTAAAGGAACTCCCTGCGCTTTGATACAATGGCTGCTCCTGAGAAGCACGCAAATCCTAAAGAAGTCCCAACAAATCCCATTACCAATATCCTGCAATGGGAGGAACCCACAGTGAGTGTGATGCCAGGGTTGGGAATTTGAAGGGGGATGTTTTTTCTGCTTTACTTTATAACGCAATATACAACAACAACAACAATAATAACAATAACAAACCTTTCTCATAAATCCTTTTTCTACATTGTGTCCTATTGAGTGCCATATTTTCCTTTCATTCAAATAGAATTAATATCATCTTTTAACTCCACAAAGAAAAGCAATTTTTAGCCATTAGATGATCAATCTNCGTGATGCCAGGGTTGGGAATTTGAAGGGGAATGTTTTTTCTGCTGTATTTTATAACGCAATAAACAACAACAACAACAATAATAACAATCATAAATCCTTTTTCTACATTGTGTCCTATTGAGTGCCATATTTTCCTTTAATTCAAATAGAATTAATATCATCTTTTAACTCCACAAAGAAAAGCAATTTTTAGCCATTAGATGATCAATCTAATTTTTACATAGTACTAAATAATGAGCGTCCATCACGCAAATGTGCAATAGTTCTAATACATTTCTCATCGAAATTGGTCAAGGAAAAATAACACAATATTTTTTGCTATTTTAGAATACAGCAGAATTATCACCATATATTTTGTTAAAAATATTATTACAAATGAGCAATGTTCTCTCTAAATGTATTTTTCTTTTTCAAGTTGTTAACAATACTTTGAATGCTAACTTCTCTCTTTAGAAAACTTTTTCGTAACTTTTGTATTAACTTCTGTCTCATTTGGAATAATCTCTATAACAAATTTTATCACATCGGAGCGCATAGATGAGGAATTGCTTCAACAAATTTTTATTTCCAATGAATTTGAAATGTTAATAACTCTACAAACGATAATGAAATTGTCCCATTGAAAACNCTGTATTAAGTTCTGTCTCATTTAGAATAATCTCTATAACAAATTTTATCACATCAGAGCACATAGATGAAGAATTGCTTCAGTAAATTTTTATTTCCAATGAATTTGAAATGTTAATAACTCTACAAACGATAATGAAATTGTCCCATTGAAAACTAGTAAATATTGGAATAAAGTTTGTAATGAAAGGGTATGATATTTTTTTCCTTGATCTAAAGTACAAATAGCATCTTAATTATTAGGATTATTTAATTTATTTTAGCTTGAGTTCTCCATTAACTATATTTCATTTTCAACAGAGTTTAGCTATCCCACCGATATTATAAAAGCCCTGTGAATCCCACAAGTAATTATCTGGAAAGTTCAAAGGAGTGTATTATTGCGAATACATGCAGCCAAAGCAGGTAATTTAATCAATCTTATGTTTTAATTTGAATATATGGGCGGGTATTATTTGAACCTTACTATACTAAACATTAGCTGTCTTGTAAGGTAAAAAGTTAAAAGTATTTGCTTCAATAATAAGATTTTCAGATTAAGAGAACATTAGATGAGGGAATAATCAATCAAAGAATTTTTCCTTCAATGGTTTGTAATCACNCTGCATGCAGCCAAAGCAGGTAATTTAATCAATCTTATGTTTTAATTTGAATGTATGGGCGGGTATTATTTGAACCTTACTATAATAAACATTAGCTGTCTTGTAAGGTAAAAAGTTAAAAGTATTTCCTTCAATAATAATTTTTTTTTTCCAAATGCTGGCACTTTAAGATTTTCAGATTAAGAGACATTAGATGAGGGAATAATCAATCAAAGAAATTTTACTTCAATGGTTTGTAATCACCTATTATGCCCGTGGCTAGCCTAACAGAACAATTTAATCTTTTACTATTATCATTATTATTAGGTATAAATAGGATTATTATCTTTAGGGGTTAGCTTTGTACTTAGCTTTGTACAAGAGATTGAGTTGTGTATCTTATATTTAGGATTTGGGAGGAATTTCCTACCTCTCGAATTCTAAGAATTGGGAAAGAACGCCTACCTNCATTATGCCCGTGGCTAGCCTATCAGAACAATTTAATCTTTTACTATTATCATTATTATTAGGTATAAATAGGATTATTATCTTTAGGGGTTAGCTTTGTACAAGAGATTGAGTTGTCTATCTTATATTTAGGATTTGGGAGGAATTTCCTACCTCTCGAATTCTAAGAATTGGGAAAGAACGCCTACCTCTCAAATTATAGGTGCCGATCATTCATATATGTGAGTTATTAGTATCGTATTGTTTTCATTCGGTGTTTGGGAAATAAATTTGTGTTTGCCCTAACTTTTGCTTTTGACGTTAGATCATATTAAAGCAAAGTTTTGGAAATTGGATTGTGAAGGAAAATACCAATGGCGGGATCACGACGTTCAAGCGCATTGAAGGAGTGACGGTTCTCACATACAGTGATGGGACCTGCCTCTCAAATTGTTGGTGCTGATCATTTATATATGTGAGTTATTAGTATGGTATTGTTTTCATTTGGTGTTTGGGAAATAAAATTTGTGTTTGCCCTAACTTTTGCTTTTTACATTGGATCGTATCAAAGCAAAGTTTTGGGAATTGGATTGCAAAGGAAAATACCAATGGCAGGATCACGACGTTCAAGCACATTGAAGGATCGACGATTCTCACATACAGTGATGGGACCTGCAACAGGAAAGTGGCATCAAAGACAGAGAGGCGGCATAAAGCACCTAAAACTCCATCTTCCTCCAACTTAGCCGTGCAATAAAGACAAAACTGGACACTCCTTCCTTCTCCTCTTGTTGCGTCCAAACGATACAAACACAATCAAAACTTGTCGAGAAGATATGAAATGAGTTCCACACCTTCTAGATCAAAAACAACAATCGCGATCGCTGCGTAAAGGAGTTCTATGTCGAATATGCATAAAGGAATTTGTAAAGCGGTGTCCAAGTTCCACGTGATTTTCAAGCGCCAAACCACATACATTAATATTCCGGGATCACAACATCTAGAGTTCTACGCAAATCGAAACCACATACAAAAATTCCAAAGCTCATGATTCAGCGTAAAGGAGTACTAAAACTGTACAAGCAATAATAATAACTAAGAAAGTAGATGATTTAGATATGAAATCAGAGAAAGAGATGAATCAACCTAAATCTGAGATGAAAGAAAAGTTCACCACCACAAAAAATAGGTTTTCCTCCATGCAAAACCGAATGGAGAGACACCTTGAGAGATTTTCTTTCATGAAAAACCGAATGAAGGACGATTTAAAAGTCTTAAGAAGATAATAAAGAGGCACATTAAGATGCAATTCAAGACCCCACCGATAGCTCAATCTGCAAACCCTAACCCAAAAGTTGAATGTTCGTGCCCTGATCGAAAGGAAAAGCGATCAAGTATGAGGAACATTTGGAAAAGAATATCCACCATAAAGAACTTCTCTCTAGGATTCCAATGGAGGTGTATTAAAGATTTTTTTGGTGTTATGCAAGGAATTGGGAGGAGCACAAAGAAGGAAGAGAGAAACTGAAATGAGGGTATATCTACTATCAAAGAAAAGAATTTCACGCTAGATACATTAGAAGAAACACCAGAGAGAAAAAAACTAGGTTGGTCATGCTAGGGTTAGGAAGTTGGATATATCGATGTTCGAAGAGTTTCACACTAAATACATCAGAAGAAACACCAGAGAGAACAAATTAGGTTGGTCATGCTAGGGTTAGGAAGTTGAATATGTCGATCTTTGGGAGCGAAGACACGTGTGTAACTGTAACCCAAAAGTTGAATGTTCGTCCCCTGATCGAAAGTAAAAGTAATCAAGCGTGAGGAACATTTGGAAAAGAATATCCACCATAAAGAACTTCCCTCTAGGACTCTAATGGGAGGTGGATTAAAGATTTTTTAGGTGTTATGCAAGGAATTGGGAGGAGCACAAAGAAGGAAGAGAGAAACTGAAATGAGGGTATATCTACTATCAAAGAAAGAGTTTCACGCTAGATACATTAGAAGAAACACCAGAAAGAAAAAAAACTAGGTTGGTCATGCTATGGTTAGGAAGTTGGATATATCGATCTTCGAAGAGTTTCACAATAAATACATCAGAAGAAACACCAGAGAGAAAAAAATTAGGTTGGTCATGTTAGGGTTAGGAAGTTGAATATGTCGATCTTTGGGAGCGAAGACACATGTGTATAACTGTAACCTAAAAGTTGAATGTTCGTTCCCTGATCAAAAATAAAAGTGATCAAGCGTGAGGAACATTTGGAAAAGAATATCCACCATAAGAACTTCCCTCTAGGACTCTAATGGGAGATGAATTAAAGATTTTTGAGGTGTTATGCAAGGAATTGGGAGAGAAGCACAAAGAAGAAAGAGAGAAGCTTAATTTTTGTGTAGCAAGGGTATTGAAATAAGTAATCACTTAGACCGAATGTATAAATATTAAAATTCAAGTAATAGGTCATTAATTTCAACAATTGAGAATAATAAACAAAAAAGGGTCAACATGCATGTTTACTATATCATGGAGATCAATCATGTGTGCTTGAATAATATGCTTATTCCATTTGAACAAAATATGAGAGGCACATACTTTTATAAAGTTGGTGTGACATTCTTGTGTAGAGAAAAAGTTCAAAAATCTAAATTATTTTGTTAATTGATAGAAGATGCATATGATTTTTTAATGTATGGTTAACTCTTTAGCACATCCAAAACCTTAAAAGATGTTTGCACACCCCCTTTCACTTACCCAGTTACCCCATAGGATTCCATTTCAATGTGAGGATGATTATTGGATATGTGATGTTTGCTTGATTAACTATTTTTCATAATAGGACATTTCAATAATACAGTTAGTTATTATCTTCATCTATTGTTTTTAACAAGAATGAATTTTCAAAGTTGTTTTTCAAGTACATTTAAAAATATTTTGAGTTGCTATATTCATCTATTATTTTTAACAAGGCCAATAAATTTCTCAATAATTTCTACAAGTCACTTAGGATTAGATGGCACCATGTTGAACCAATTAATCACCTTCAAAATAATAATAGATTGGCAAACAAAAATGGTACATAAGGAAATGGATTGTATGTTAAGGAGTCGCATAATTTACAAAACCCTAAGACATGGAAAGAGTGCCTTCCAGGCATATAGATTACCTTGAATTGCATCATCTATTAGTCAATATTAAATCACCATTTTTGAGGTGCTTGAAGTGTGCCTTCCACAAAGCTCTTTTGACATAAAAAAATTTCAGTTTGCACCAGGTAGAATGATAATAAGTAAATGTGGGAGCTAAGGAAGGCGCCATGATTATCACATGTAACAAACAGAACAATTATCAAAGAGAATTCTCAAGAACCACTAGGGAGGTGGAAGGAAAGTCATAGAAACATATGATTCAACATGTTAAACAAGTTCAATTAGATTTTCTAACAATGTGATCAAATTTAGTTAAATTAAGAGAAAGATAGAAATAAAATCAATAGAAAAAAGATAAAGTTCACTTTTTTAAGTAAATTTGTAGAAAATTAATGAAAATGGAATCTGATTATCTCTTGCTTCTTAGATGAGAATCAAGTTAGTTATCAATGCAAATAATCTAAAGATATTTAAGCAATCAAAGTTAAAATACAAAGATTAAAAAAAAGGTGATCCTTACAACTAGGGATCTCGACGTTAACCTTCAAGGCATGTTATAGAAGGATTGTACAATAGATATGACAATCACTAAGACTAAAATTCATAGGAGGGGCTAAAGCTAATCGAATAACTGAGCTCTAGGTGGCTATTNAAACAATTCTCGAAGAGAATTCTCAAGATCCACTAGGGAGGTGGAAGGAAAGTCATAAGAAACATATAATTCAACATTTCAAACACAAGTTCAATTAGATTTTCTAGCAATGTGATCAAATTTAGTTAAACTAAGAGAAAGATAGAAATAAAATCAATAAAAAAAACATAAAGTTCAATTTTTTTAGTAAATTTGTAGAAAATCAATGAAAATGGAATCTGATTATCTCTTGATTCTTAGATGAGAATCAAGTTAGTTATCAATGCAAATAATCTAAAGATATTTAAGCAATCAGAGTTAAAATACAAAGATTAAAAAAAAAAAAGTGATCCTTACAACTAGGGATCTCGACGTTAACCTTCAAGGCATGTTATATAAGGATTGTACAATAGATATGACAATCACTAAGACAAAAATTCATAGGAGGGGCTAAAGCTAATCGAATAACTGAGCTGTAGGTGGCTATTTCTCAATAAAATACTAAGTTTGACATCCAGACCATAAACCATAGCTAATTAGCAAGACTATAACAGGATGAGGAGAAAGAATAAGAATCTAAAAGCTTCTCAACTACACACCTAATAATCTCGTATCTAGGACTCTTGAATCATTTAACATAACCTTCTTTTAATCAAAAAACATTGAGACTTCGATTAATGCTCAAAAGATTCAAAAAGCTTCAACATTTCTGGTTATTTTGCTTCTTATAATTGTTTTGCTAACTCAAAAATTACTAGGTTGTTAATGGATAAAGTGTGCCAAACATACATTAAATGTTTACCAAAAAATATTAAATTATCATAAACCTCACAATTTTCATAGATATNGGCTATTTCTCAATAAAATACTAAGTTTGACATCCAGACCATAAACCATAGCTAATTAGCAAGACTATAACAAGATGAGGGGAAAGAATAAGAATCTAAAAGCTTCTCAACTACAAACCTAATAATCTCGTATCTAGGACTCTTGAATCATTTAACCTAACCTTCTTTTAATAAAAAAACATTGAGACTTCGATTAATGCTCAAAAGATTCAAAAAGCTTCAACAGTTCTGGTTATATTGCTTCTTATAATTGTTTTGCTAACTCAATAATTACTAGGTTTTTAATGGATAAAATGTGCCAAACATACATTAAATGTTTACCAAAAAATATTAAATTATCATAAACCTCACAATTTTCATAGATATNAAATCACTAGGTTTTTAATGGATAAAGTGTACCGAACATACATCAAATGTTTAGCAAAAAATATTAAATTATCATAAACCTCACAATTTTCATAGATATATGGCATTACCTCGGATCAAAGTCAAGAATAACCTCAAAAAGAGGGCCAATAGATGCCCCCTCAAGTACGGATGCGGCCATCAAATAACCAAGCCTCTTCCTCTGCTCAGATAAAATGACAAAAAAAAATAAATAAATAACAGAAATGAACAACAAAGATGATAAAAAAAAAAAAAATAGAAACAAGATCCAAAAAAGTTACAAGATGACAATATTACATTTTCGGAGGGAGGGGTGTTCATAACAAATATGATGCCAACAAAACATGCAAGCGTGGTTATGATACCCCCGACGTTGAACAAGATGTGCAAATAAACACCAGCGGCAGAAGCGACAAGAGCAGAGCATAGTGTCAAGTAAACCTGCAAAAAAAAAAAAAATCCATAGATTACATCATAAGCGGATACCTCGCCGAAAAAAAAAAAGTCAGAAGAATCAGTCTAATGTTTACAGACTATGCAAACCAAAAGCACGGCACCATTTTGAAAGAAAGAACATTGAAGATAAGACTCAAACAAATATTCTCATGATCTCAATGAATGAATTTAAGAAAAGAAGCGCAGACTGCGAGAGGAGAGAACAATGGGGAAATCATCTATCATTCAATAAACAAAAAATAAAATAAAATCAAGAAAGCCCCGACCGCAAAAAAACCCACGCATGAGAGAAAAAAGATCATCCAACAAAAGGTGCAGCTGGTATAGCACAGAACAAACTNTAAATAAAATAAAATAAAAACAAGAAAGCCCCGACCCCAAAAAAACCCACGCATGAGAGAAAAAAGATCATCCAACAAAAGGTGCAGCTGGTATAGCACAGAATAAACTTCAAAAAAAAAAAAAACCCAGAAATTCAACTTATAGCGTCTACTGGATCGACGAAAAGGTATCAGCGTCTTAAGAACAAATAAAAGAACTCCCCCAAGAGAATCATATGCCAGAAGGTAGAAAACGCTATAGATGTACCAGATAGCATACCATAAAATCAAAACCCTAAAAGATCAAGAAAACAAAGAATCCNGAAATTCAACTTATAGCGTCTACTGGATCGACGAAAAGGTCTCAGCGTCTTAAGAACAAAAAAAAGAACTCCCCCAAGAGAATCATATGCCAGAAGGTATAAAACGCTATAGATGTACCAGATAGCATACCATAAAATCAAAACCCTAAAAGATCAAGAAAACAAAGAATCCACAACCTAATGATGGCTGGAAAATAAACAAGCGAAGCACTCACCAGTTTGAGGTGCTTCTGCACAGATGGTGAGATCTGCCGAAAATTCTTGAGCGATTCGTAGCCCCAATTGCCGGACTGACCCTCGAAGAATGCCTCCATTACCAAAAAACCGACGACGACAGATGACAGAGATTGAGAAATTCCTTAAACGCTTTAGTACTTTCAACTCTGTTATATGAAACGGCAGGACAAATTTATAGCTCCGGATGCCCGCCGCAAGGCAATAAACAATATACCTCTGAAGTTCAATTTAATTACGACTTTATCCGTAAGGAACCTTGCTCGTCTTTCAATGGGAATTAGGAAGAAACTTCTAGGGTATACTCGCGAATACTAGAACAGAACTGTTGGGCAGGCCAAATGGTATGCTGAGCCTGCGGCTCAACGAGCTGTTTCCACGGACCACGGCATACCACTACCTGCTATAACAAGGAAATTGCACTTGCCTCATTTCTTCCACAGACACAATTTAGTCATCGTAGCAATCTTTCCTGCCTTCTCCTCTGTAATCACCTAGAAACCCAACCACTTCACCTTCCCTGCCACACCGGCCGGCATCGAGACCATCACTTCATAATAAAGAGTGCTAAAAGTTGTGAGGATGGAGGACGAGCAACCAAGTAGATTATATCATATATGAAGATGTCGAGTAATCAAGGGTATTTGGTGGTGGACTTTGAAGTCAAGATGGCCATGATGGAATTAATCGACAAGCTTGAGCAATCCATTGTGAGGAGGACCTCTCCATCAGAGAGGCTAAAACGAATGAACGCTTTGATCGGGATTTTAATCTATTTCTTAAGAAAAAATTTATTTAACCATCTATTTTTTTGTCCTTTTATTATGGTTTAGTGTGTCTCAATTAATTGACAAGTAAAATTTTTTATTTTTGTGAGAAATTAATGCCCCAAATTATTGTGATGTAATCGGTCAATCACGCAAGTATATGACATATAAGATAATATACGAAATTGAAGTCCGCGTATCGATCTCACGAAAAAACTTATCAACTTTTGTAACAAGCTAAGTTTTAGTTTAATGCACAGCTAAGTTTAATTTAAAGGTTCAGATTTACAAAAGGTAAAAGGTTTTTTTTAAATCCTAATGTTGCGATCTAAATCAACATTATGTTTCATTGGAGTTATTCGAAAATGAAATGTTCATAGTCTTGTGACACCGGTCTAATGAATTTTCAATGTTTTTCTTATTAGTTTCCTCTGCTTTTATTGACAACTATGGATAAATCTTATTTAACCTATGTCAAAGTCATAAGAAGTATTGGAAACTCGTACTATAATTAAGAGAACTTAACCATACAAGGTTTCTCAAGAATCATCTAATCTCTTATATAGGTTGCACTCTTTTATTGGAATATATTTATTCCACTATATGAGTGTGTGTCAGCCTACTTGTTCTTCTAGTCAATGGTTAGAAGTCCTAGATTATATGATGTTTTAACTTCCTAATTGGCCAGATCAAGAGCAAACTATGACAAAAAAGATAAAATATCAACATATAAAATTCAAAGCATGGAAAAACATCCAGGAAAAACTTAGTAATCAAAATAATGATTTAACATATGCCCTACATCATAGAAGTATAAAAGAGAATCAGCTACTATGCTTGAGGGAAAAAAAACATATGAATTTCCATTAAAAATATTAAGAAAATGGCGTAAATAGGTACAAAAAACTCACACTCGATGTAATATCTCCTTGCAATACCCTGCTATCCCCTCTGTATAATACCCGTTCTGCGTGCATCTCTCTCATACAAGTGCACACAAATCTCTCTCTCATAAATTTCTAAGAAAAATACCCAAGAATTCTTCTCCTATAGAGAACTAATGGAGAAAACTCTATGGTTTACCATGTCTCTCTTGGACTAAGTGTCTTAATTAATCCCATAAATTAGCTTAAATAATGTTGCCCAAACCGCCTCCAAAACCTTGCAAAAATAGTGCTTGGCAGAATCTTGACATAGGTATACTCGAATGTGGCACTGGTACGTTTTAGGGCGGTAGAACTACGATGAGGCGTAGTGTGATTATTTCATTTTCTCGATTTGCTTGTGCATTCCTTCACATCTTAAGCAAATTAACCAACGTAATTACACCAACGGATGGCATTGGTACGCGAGACTCTTATATTATCCAACTTCACATATTGGCATCCCAACACGTGCTCGACAACGGTAATCTAGTAAACATCACAAAAATACCTTCCATAAGCATAAAATCATCGTAATATGGAAATAAAAAGTGGGAATTACGTAGAAAAAATCAGAAATTTAATTTGTATCAATTTCTGCAAATTTACATATTATTTATCATCAAGTAATCTAATATTTAAGCAGACTTATTTGAATGTTTGTTGTAGCACTCATATGGACGTTCTGATTCTATAAAAGATTATATAATACATAAAGAATATATGATATCATCTCAAGCGTATATTTCATTAATTTCTAATAACCTTACTTTTCTTTAATTTCCTTCTTTTTGAGCCTAAGCAGATCTTAAAGCAATTACTCCAATGAAAGTGAAATATTTTCATTAACTAAAAATAATTTTTAAGTTAATTAATTCTCAATCAAATATTTTAAAGTCAATTAATTTTTTTAAAATATAGTATTTACAAATTCCATTAATAAATTTTTTAAGTTTTATTAATTAGGAAAGAACTTAGACATCAATTTTTTTTTATTTTTTATGTGTAACCTAAGGCTTCTTCTCAAAAAGACTAGCCAGTGTCGCTTGCTTTCTTTTCTTTTAGATTAGGACCTCATAAAATCTTTTTTTTTTTCATTTTTTCTTTTATGCCCATTCAAAAATTATTTAATTTCATTAAAAATTACTATATTTGGTTAAACATATATATTTTCAAAAAGTTTTAAATGTCTAATATTTCTGAATTAATAATTCTCAAATACATCTTAATTTAATTTCCAAAATATTATCATTCCTCTAAATTTAAGATTCAAGTAGATTATTTAAGCTGAATGTTTAAAGGCTTAATTATCTCTGGTTAATTACTTTTATTTTTAATTACACATTTTAAATTGTTATGAGACTTTTTATGATTTAGGTCAAAGTAGTTAAAGTGAATGGCTAAATTACCAGAACAATAAGCATAATCCCTCCTTTTAATAACATTCACAGTTTGCAAGAAGCTATATTTAGGCGTAACAAATCACTAAGATTCTTATCTCAAGTAAATACTCTAAAGTTAATTCTATAGCTTATATATGTAAATTAATTCGAGGCAACTATACATGTATCACTCACTCTCTCTCAGACTTATTTTCTATCTTATTCGTGTCACAAGAAAACTAACAAGAATGAAGAAAGAATACAACACATGACACAACATATCATTTCTGGTTAACAAAAATGGTAAATGTCCATATCAACACTTCTAATGCTAGTAAAACATTAAGTTAACATAGGAGACACATCAAAACAAAATAAAATCACACAAAGATTGATAGAGTGTAGTGCAACCTACTCTGGTGAGGTCATTAAATAAAACTAATATGACAATCTTCAAATCAAAAGTAGACATAAAGTAAATTCAAAGAAAATAACATGAAACGCACTCAAATCTAATGATAACACTTATGTTGCCTCCCAAGTAATGTTTTGTTTAATATTCTTAACCCAACCAAATCAATTAAGGTGTTTCTACAAGATTAAATTGTGTTTTTCAATAATCACTAATCAATCTTCGAAAATTTTAATTGTCCCTGAGGATTGCCTAAGTCATCAACTCGTAGTCCTAACCTCAGATCTTTCTGAATACAAGTATTTTTTCTACACCTTTGTTCGGAATTTTCTGTAATCTCTTCTTTTGACATATTTAGTAGTCTTCCAAAGGATATGATAGGGGTCAACTCAAATGATAACTCCTAAAAAACACTTGATCTAAGGCTCTCATCAACTTTTTGTCTTATAACTCACTTGACTAGGTAGAAATCATGAGGGGCCAAGCAAAAGATTCTCCCAGAGACACGTACTTAAGGTGCTTAAGAAGACTTTTCACTTTTAACTCCGGGGCTTCTTCTATGGATGAAATTAAGATCTTAGCATTAGTAATCATGTCCACTTTATAAGTAGAGGAAAATATTTCTTAGACCACTTACTACAATCCTCAACTACCAATTACTTTACTGGGTCCACCTCGAGAGATTAAAAAAATTGGCTATCAACTACTCCTGTCACCACATCTACCCTATTGCATTGGTTATCGCTAGAGCCTTAAAGATATTTCATTGATTTTAGAATACTAAAAGTCACATCTTTATCATTTACTCTCATGAAAAATTTTCTCTTCTACATGTTAATCATTACTCTTCTAGTGGCTAAAAACGATATGCCAAGTATGATGAGGATCTCTTTATCTTCCTTGATATCTATGATAATGAAATCAACAAAGAAAATAACCTTATCAACCTTCACTAACACATCTTCTATCTTTCCTCTCCGATAGGTCAAAGATCGGTCAGCTAACTACAGGCTCAATGTGGTGAGCTGGACCTCTCCTAATCTCAGTATATTGAAAATGGATAGAGGCATGAGGTTGATATTGTCTCAAAAATCACAAAAAACTTTCCTAAATGATCTTTTTTCCAATGACACATGGAATAGTAAAACTCCCTGTGTCCTTAAGTTTTTGTGATAATTTCTTCTATAATATTATGCTACATTCCTCGGTTAATATAACAGTTTCAAAATCTATGAGTTTTTTTCGTATATTAAGGATCTCTTTAAAAAACTTCATGTAATTGGGCATCCATTCTAAAGTTTTAGTATATGGAATGTTGATTGTATGCTTTTGAAAATCTCTTAAAAATATGACAAAATGTTGGTATAATTTTTATCTTTAGCCCTTGGGAGAAAAGGTGATGGTAGTCTCTCTTGCACTATCCAAGAGGTGAGGATCTTTTTTTCTAAATATGGGGTAAGTTTTTTTACTTGATTTAGCTCCATAAGTTTGCTCCCCTTCATTAGGATATCTTCCCACTCCATCCTTATCCTTACTCTGATAGCTTTACACTTCTACACATTTTGATCCTTTAAATTCACTTCAATGTTATTGGGGAGCATCCTTTAAGGTCTATTACTCAACAAATTAACTAACTACTTAGATTAATTCTCCATCATTCTTATGACTGCAGCTTGCCTTTGTAATTGGTTCCCCATTTATACCTTTATCTCCTCAAAATATGATTTCTTTTCCTTGTGCTAAATGTTGGAGAGGAAAATTGGTGGGCAACTTTGTCTTGGGTTACTATTTTCTTGGATGGGTTCAAATTTCTTACATGGTTGAGTGTTGCCTCAAAACTAGTTTCATACCCCTAAGTTGTTACTTCTCTAATTAAAATTTGGGTTATTTTTCTAGTGTGGGCTATAGGTATTAGAATAAAAATTGTTGACCTAGTTTATCATGACATTTAGGATTTTCAAAGCAGTAGTGTTAATATATCCTGCTAGTCTATATGTCATCCCATCAGTAGGTAGAGATCCATACACTAAATTCATCATATAGTTTTTTAATTTCCTAGAAATGGTAGCAATTTGTGTGACTAAGATATTCGAAACACTGGCCTCATGCAAACCAGATATCTTTTTAGGGGTAACTCTATCAGAAGGCAATTAGAAATTATTGGTTGTAATTTCATGAATTAATTCATTAGCTTCCTTATATGATTTTGATATTAGGGGACCCCTAGTTGTATTCTTAATGATTGACCTTAGTATCCCACCAACCCATTATAAAATTTTGTATAGTCAACCAATCATATAAAGTGTGCTATGGGGCTTTCTTAAGAAATTCTTTGAATTTCTCCCAAGTTTCATAAATTAACTCTCTGTCTAACTGGATGAAGGAAATAAATTCATTCAAGTTTGATAGTCTTAGATGGAGGAAACTATTTGGTTAGGAATTTTTTTTGTTGAGTTGATCCAAGTATTGATTGATCTTGGTGCTAAAGAGGTTAGTTATATCTAAGTGAGAAAGGGTATATCCTTAGTCTAATGGTGTCATTGAGGACGATACTATACTTAAAGGCAACACACAATTCTAAAAACTTTAACAGGTTTAGGTTTGGTTCATTATTGTATGATCTCCAAACTGGATGTTTTAAATCATTTGGATGATCACAAGTCTCAATACAAATGTGTTAGCTTCTATGGTGGGTTGATTGTCACTCATGATACTACTATAAGGGACCCGATTATCTATAATGCAATTTTATCACAGTCCTTAACCTCACACACTCCACTTACAACCTTACTTGATGGCCCCACATATAGCAAGAGTGCTATACAGGCGCACCTATGCGTCCTACATAGGCATGTGACGTAGGCCAAGAAGCAAGAAGAAACAAAGGACTGAAGGCAAGGGAGAAAGAGAGGAGGAAATGATACCGCCTAAAACACGACGTAACAGAGGCAAATCATCCCTCAAAACCGACTCACTAAATATGACTCGCTAAATGCGACTCGAAAGCCACAAAACTAACTCACTAAATGCGACTCAAAAGCCACAAAACCGACTCCCTAAATGCGGCTCGAAAGCCACAAAACTGACTCGCTAAATGAGACTCGAAAGCTACAAAACCGACTTGCTAAATGCGACTCAAAAGCGACAAAATCCGAGCCATTGAATGACCAAAACTGAACCCCTATCCAAGCACAAAGGGGGCCTCGAAAACCATTTTAATCTCTCCCAATTCACCTTTACTTTCTATACTTTTCAATGAGTCAAACCCCTCTCACATATGCAATAATAAATCATCACAAGTATTTTAGAAATAATCATTCCAACATAAGGCTTTATCCACCAAAGCTCATCTCTTCTAAAACGCATTAACCATTATGAACTTGTATAGGCACTTGAGTAAATCATCCCAAAGTAATTTTATAAATGCATTGTTGACCTCACTTTTGGTTGAGGTCTAGAAACTTCTTTAATAGCCTAGGTCTAGCCATAGGACTTTCNGCCAAAAAACCGACGACGACAGACGACAGAGATTGAGAAATTCCTTAAACGCGTATGCACGCAATTTACTTTCAACTCTGTTATATGAAACCGCAGGACAAATTTATAGCTCCGGATGCCGGCCGCAAGGCAATAAACAATATACCTCTGAAGTTCAATTTAATTACGACCTTATCCGTAAGGAACCTTGCTCGTCTTTTAATGGGAATTAGGAAGAAACTTCTAGGGTATACTCGCGAATACTAGAACAGAACTGTTGGGCAGGCCAAATGGTATGCTGAGCCTGCGGCTCAACGAGCTGTTTCTACGGACCACAGCATACCACTACCTGCTATAACAAGGAAATTGCACTTGCCTTATTTCTTCCACAGACACAATTAAGTCATAGTAGCAATCTTTCCTGCTTTCTCCTCTGTAATCACCTAGGAACCCAACCACTTCACCTTCCCTGCCACACCGGCCGGCATGAGACCATCATTTCATAATAAAGAGTGCTAAAAGTTGTGAGGATGGAGGACGAGCAACCAAGTAGATTATATCATATATGGAGAATAGTGATGAAGATGACGAGTAATCGAGGCTATTTGGTGGTGGACTTTGAATTCAAGATGACCATGATGGAATTAATCGACAAGCTTGAGCAATCCATTGTGAGGAGGACCTCACCATCAACGAGGCTAAAACGAATGAACTCTTTGATCGGGATTTTAATCTATTTCTTAAAAAAAAAATTATTTAACCATTTATTTTTTTGGCCCTTTTATTATGGTTTAGTGTGTCTTAATTAATTGACAAGTAACGTTTTTTATTTTTGTGAGAAATTAATGCCCCAAATTATTGTGATGCAATCAGTCAATCACGCAAGTATATGACCTATAAGATAATATACAAAATTGGAGTCCGCGTATCAATCTCACGAAAAAACTTATCAACTTTTGTAACAAGCTAAGTTTTAATTTAATGCACAGTTAAGTCTAATTTAAAGGTTCAAATTTACAAAAGGTAAAAGGTTTTAAAATCCTAATGTTGCGATCTAAATCAACATTATGTTTCATTGGAGTTATTCGAAAATGAAATGTTCATATTCTTGTGACACCGGTCTAATGATTTTTCAATATTTTTCTTATTAGTTTCCTCTGTTTTTGTTGGCAACTATGGATAAATCTTATTTGACCTATGTCAAAGTCATAAGAAGTATTGAAAACTCATACTATAATTAAAAGAACTTAACCATACAATATTTCTCAAGAATCATCTAATCTCTTATATAGGTTGCACTCTTTTATTGGAATATATTTATTCCACTATATGAGTGTGTGTTAGCCTACTTGTTCTTCTAGTCAATGGTTAGAAGTCTTAGATCATATGATGTTTTAATTTCCTACTTGGCCAGATCAAGAGCAAACTATGACAAAAAAGTTAAAATATCAACATATAAAATTCAAAGCACGGAAAAACATCCAGGAAAAACTCATTAATCAAAATATTGATTTAACATATGCCCTACATCATAGGAGTATAAAAGAGAATCAGCTAATATGCATGAGGGAAAAAAAACATAGGGATTTCCATTAAAAATATTAAGAAAATGACGTAAATAGGTACAAAAAACTCACACTCAAGCTAAAATCTCCTTGCAATACCCTGCAATCCTCTTCGTACAATATATGTTCTCCGTGCATCTCTCTCATACAAGTGCACAGAAATCTCTCTCTCATAAATTTCTAAGAAAAATACCCTAGAAATCTTCTCCTATAGAGAACTAATGGAGAAAACTCTATGGTTTACCATGTCTCTCTTGGACCTCAGAATAATAGCATCCAAATAGCCAAGAAGTGTCTTAATTAATCCCATAAATTAGCTTAAATAATGTTGCCCAAACCGCCTCCAAAACCTTGCAAAAATAGTGCTTGGCGGAATCTCGACATAGGTATACTCGAATGTGGCGCAGGTACGTTTTAGGGCAGTAGAGCTACGATGAGGCGTAGTGTGATTATTTCATCTTCTCGATTTACTTGTGCATTCCTTCACATCTTAAGACAAATTAACCAATGTAATTACACCAGCGGATGGCATTGGTACGCGAGACTCTTATATTATTCAACTTCACATATTGGCTTCCCAACACGTGCTCGACACCTGTAATCTAGTAAACATCACAAAAATACCTTTCATAAGCATAAAATCATCGTAATATGGAAATAAAAAGTGGAAATTACGTAGAAAAAAAATCACAAATTTAATTTATATCAATTTCCACAAAATTACATATTATTTATCATCAAGTAATCTAATATTTAAGCAGACTTATTTGAATGTTTGTTGTAGCACTCATATGGACTTTCTAATTCTATAAATAGATTATATAATACATAAAGAATATATGATATCATCTCAAGCTTATATTTCATTTAATTTCTAATAACCTTACTTTTCTTTAATTTCCTTCTTTTTGAGCCTAAGCAGATCTTAAAGCAATTAATCCAATGAAAGTGAAATATTTTCATTAACTAAAAATAAATTTTAAGTTAATTAATTCTCAATCAAATATTTTAAAGTCAGTTAATTTTTTTAAAAAAAAGTTTTTACAAATTCCGTTAATAAAATTTTTAAGTTTTATTAATTAGGAAAGAACTTAGACATCATTTTTTTTTTAATTTTTTATGTGTAACCTAAGGCTTCTTCTCAAAAAGATTAGCCAGTGCCACTTGTTTTCTTTTCTTTTAGATTAGGACCTCTTAAAATCTTCTTTGTTTTCATTTTTTCTTTTATGTCCATTCAAAAATTATTTAATTTCATTAAAAATTACTATATTTGGTTAAACATATATATTTTCAAAGAGTTTTNGTTTTTTATTATTGATGAATCAATGCATTTTGTTAAGATATTCTCTCTAATTTAGAAGGTAATTGTGGATTAATTATTTTTCCAAATTGAGCTTACTATATATTGTACAAACACAGAAAAAAAGTGCTGAAACTTAAAACATTATCTCGAATTATTCTTTTATGATGTTGTTTCCTAGATTTTATTTATGACACATGGTTTATGTAGGTTATTCTACTCTGTATTTTGATTCCCAGATGGTTCTGTCCTAAGAAAATAATTTAAAGTTTGATTAATGTACAATTTTATGCTTTAATCAGGCAATAATCAACTCACAAGCCAACATTATCAACTTAATGAGGTATGCCTTGTCACCTGATTGGTTTTACTTCATTTTTTAAATATTGTATTTAGCATTTTTATGAAAGTGCAACATTTGTCACAGGATGGTAATTTTCATGGATTTATCTGCAAAAAACTTTATACTGAAGCTAGTGCTACATCTAGCCTCTACAGTGGTGAAAATACTAGTTCTGGTTCTCAGGTGAAAAGCATTTCCCTTTCTTGTACAGAAATTCTGGATACTGATGATCGTTCAAATTTGAAAGTGCTACTCATGATCCAGAACATCTTCAAATCAAATGAAGATCCTCATGATATAGAGTCAGCAATCAATAAATGTAAGCTTACTCTTACTGAGGATTTGGTCATCCAGGTCCTTCGGAGGCATAACTCTGATTGGAAGTCTGCCTTTTTCTTTTTTAATTGGGCATCCAGACAAAAAGGTTATAGTCATGGATGGAGATCCTATAATGAAATACTTGATATTCTTGGACGGATGAAACAATTAGAACTGATGCAACAAGTTTTTGACGAAGTACCGAAGGAGAGAATGGCTGCAGTGATTACTGAGAGAACATTTGCAATTCTAATGAACAGATATGCAGCAGCTCATAAAGTAGAATCAGCCATTCAAGTGTTTTACAAGAGGAAAGATTATGGCTTTGAAGATCAGATGCTTGCTTTTCAAACACTTTTGATGTCTCTTTGCAGGTACAAACATGTTGAAGAGGCAGAAGCTCTCTTTCTTAAAAAGCAAGATGAGTTTCCTCCTGTTATTAAAAGCCGGAACATAATACTTAATGGCTGGTGTGTTTTGGGAAATTCACACGAAGCCAAAAGGTTTTGGAATGACATAATATCTTCAAAGTGCAAACCAGATTTGTTCACATATGGCATTTTCATCAATTCATTGACTAAGGCTGGAAAGCTTGACACAGCGGTGAAGCTTTTTGCTGCTATGCGAAAGAATGGGTGCAATCCGGATGTGGCAATTTGTAATTGCGTCATTGATGCTCTCTGTTTCAAAAAGAGGATCCCAGAAGCTCTTGGAGTATTTAATGAGATGAATGAACCTGGTTGCCTTCCTGATGTTGCTACATATAATTCTCTCATAAAGCACCTCTGCAAGATTAGAAGAATGGAGAAAGTATTTGAGCTTTTAGATGAGATGGAGAAAAGGGGATGCCTCCCGAATGCTAGAACATATTCCTATATTCTGAAAACAACAAGAAAGCCTGAAGAAGTTACTGAGTTACTGCATAAAATGGAGAGATCTGGCTGCAAATTAAATGGGGACACCTATAATTTAGTATTAAACCTTTATGCTCGGTGGAACTACCAGGAAGGTGTCCATTCTGTATGGGCTGAGATGGAGAAAAAGGGCGTTGGTCCTGATCAACGGTCTTACACCATTATGGTTCATGGATTATATAACAGCGGGAATTTTGATCAGGCTCTGCAGTACTTCAGCAAAATGAGCTCAAAAGGAATGATTATAGAGCCACGAACGAAGTTACTAGTTGAAGCAATCCACCTGAAAGAAGGAAATCTTGCTAAGCTAGACTTGTCACTTTAGTCTTCTTTTGCTGCGATGGGGCAGGACTTTCACTGTTTAATTATTGTCAAGTGATATGAATGAAGGTATATTGCTATAGATTGTTGAAAAAGTACTAATTTGCAAACTGGATGACAAAATTTCCCTTTTTACTGTTCTTTCTTTACATTATATATATGAACATTTAAGGTTAGGTTTATCAATTTTTTGATTTGTAGCGGGATCCAATCTCCTAAACACACGTAACTTTACTTTTGAGCAATAAAATTACCTACGGGTTTCCTTAAAAAAAAAGGTTAGGTTTATCAATTGTCTAACTTGTTTTTCCACCCTCAATAATCATAATTGCCTCTGTAATCGTTCAATTTTCTTAGTGTATTATGTTGATTTTACTTTACAGAAACATTTAAGGGTTGTTATTGAAATTACTAGTACTTGAATCTTTCATTTTTTGTGGACACTAAATGTAACCTTTTCTTCATCAGATGGGATCATCCCTTCCTCTTTAATACAGACTTGGGAAAGGTATTGTTGTAGATGAAGACTTTGTCGGGGGCTTAGAATGCTTCAGTATGCTTTCAATGTACTTTATGTTTGGCACAAAAATATAATATATGTGGGAGCTTGAAAGTAAGCCCGGTATAATAAGCTTGATAAACTTTCGCGAGTCAGATTGCACATTATAAGCAATTTTTAACATTTTGTTGGGTTTTAATTGATTCTTTTGTTTAAGGAATTTTACGGTTGCAATCTCCTATAGTTAATTATTCTTGATTATTGATATCAAAAAGTGTCACTTTGTATGTGGGTGCTTGGTTAGGCAGATGAAATATATTTGATTTCATTGGATGGTTGTGTCATGCTTGTGGAATATATATGGTGGGTGGTGGTAAATCATCTATAGATCCCATTCCCATACAAATCTCCTAGGATTATTGAGTGGATTTCATTCAAAAGAATCTAAGGGCCTAAGTGATCACTATTAAGTTTCTCGTTGGGAGCTATGAGTTTCCTCATTTGAGCATAAAATTGATGTTATGCCGAAGGCACAATAATGTACTTAATGATCACGGCTCACTTATTGGCAAAGCACTTGGTATACAAGGTAGGATGAGAGGCTTAAAGACATGGAGCATGACTAAGCAAATTATAATATTGAACTTTGTTTTACTTCTAAAAGCATGATTTTGAGCAAGTATTAATTGATTTTTACAAGGGTGGAGGCACAACGTAGACAATTTGTTGTATAGGATCTTTTGATCATCTATACTTATGTTGGAGGCTGTTACCCTTGGGTGCAGTAATGCTCTAACATGTATTTTGGTGCAATTCTATTATTGTTTTTTCTCAAAACATGTTTGATGCATTTTGAGTTTTATACACCTTAGGGTGGATTTTACATATTGTAGGGTGCATTAATCCCTTGGCAACTTCCTATATGCAATTTGTAGTCATTGATGCTCTGACATTGTTGATGCATTCAGTGCTTTGACATGTATATCAAGCAATGGGGAACATAGTTTCTTCTGAACAGTGAAATTCATATTTTTCTCTATATAACCTTGGGGAACATAGTTTCCTCTGTGCAACTGTGTCATGTAAATTGAGTTTTTTTCCACCCTCTCTCTCTCGAAGCAACTTTCTTTTTCCTCTCCCTCTCCTATTTTATTTACCAAATCTGTGTTCTATATTTCTCTCTTGTTTGCACAATAATTAGCAATGTTCTTTGCTAGGTTTGAACCTTCTTTTTCATAAAAGTGTAGGTTGGCACGTTGGAACCACCAAATATCTTACCAATCTGTACTTGCAATATCAATTTGGTATTAGAACAATGCCATTGTGCGTATTTAAATTTTATAACATAGATTTTTTTTCTATTTTTTTCTTGCAATTTTCAACTCAAGTTTCTATTGTTTGAATATTTGTTTGACGAGATTCCTTTATGCTATTCTCTCTATTCTGAATGAATTCTTGCTTCGGTGATTGCTACTAAAAAGTTTCTATTCGCTTGCTATTGTTTTTAATTCATCTGCACAACTACACATACGCACAAACTTTGACCACAATCATGCAACACAAAACACTTCACAACTGTAAAATTTTTCTCTAGAAACAACATTTTTACCTTGTCTTATTAGTTGGTTCCATTGAATCATTGTTGATTTGGAGACCTTGAAAACTTTGATCTATAGTGTGGTTCTGACCTCCTAGTTAACTCACTTCAGATTCAATTGGTCCGATCATGCTCTGCCACTCGGGTATCATCTTTGTTGATTGAATTTGGTTGTTGATTAAAGGAAATTCTGATTGGCTGTTATCAGGCTTTATTACACTTCCGTTTCCTCTTAACCTTTCTTCTGGTCTGTAGGTATCCTTTGAAGAACCACTGGGCATATAATTCTCATCTTTGAAGCTATCACATTTGTCATCTCTAACCACTTAATTGATACCAGAATTTGGTTCATGCACTTTCAACCATGATTGTGAGTATTATTGCTTATCGTGCACACACTTTACTATCTAGTAGTCTATTTCAGCATATGATCTCTAGTATATTGTAAGCTCATGGTTGTATAATTTGTGTTTATCATCACCGTGCCAGTGTTATTCAATTTGAATATATCTAACGATCGTATTTACTTAATTTAATAAGTTTTATAATTATTGTGCATTTTCTCCATGTGGATGTAATTTGACGATCTACTTGCATGCACTTTACTTTCTTTTCAATCTAATACATATTCTGCATTAGTGAGTAACATCTTTATAACTTTCTTATGTTTTTATTTTCTTGCTTCTTTTCAATCCCTAAATGGGTCTGGCATGTTGACAATTAAAAGGGGAGACTGACAATTTTAGATGCATTAGTAATATTTTGAAAGATTAAATTGATCAACATATTACTTAAATTGACACTCGCAACTCAGCAACATAATAAGTCTGCTGCACTACCAAATCATTACACCCCAAAATATAGCGCCCAAACTAAGTCATCTACTAGCTCCTTGCTACATGAGTGTTAACTATCATGGCCCGACTCGTTGTATAACAGACATCATAGCAACAAACAATAGAGAAACTTCCAAATGACAAAATCAATAACAAGATCAGTTCAACACTAGGCTTTTCATAATATCACTAATTTTAATATTGGTTTTTACTATAGTTAATTATATATCATGAATGCACATCATGTAATACGTACAGAACTACAAGTATCCATAAAAGTTCTATAAACATCCCACCACATAAAAAGGTCCATCAATATCTAATGCATACTCGGAGCTATAACATCCTCTAAAAGTTTATAACAACATTCAGCCACTTATACTAGTCCATCATTATCTCATTGTAAACTTTTACTTTTTTTCTTTTTTGGGTTTCATATTTCTGGAGTTCATATGAATATCTTGGTGATATTGTGACGTTTGACACCACATGTGCTAACTAGTCCCTATTCTATGTTGGCTCTACTTTTTTTTTGTGTTAATCGTCATGGTCATTCGATATATGCACTTTAAATAAAAATATCCTACTTGGTTGTTGTCATGACAGTTTCTTTATATGAATGTGAAAGCTCCAAATACAATTTTTACAACCATGTAAGGTTATGAGAGCTGGTAATGTGCAAGGAGCTCTGTATGCATACCATAAATTTTTTTGAGTAACTTCAAAATGAATCATATTATTACTCGGAAACCAACATAAATGGCTCAGCAATAAGAATAAAGCTATAAGATTCTATACATTGTTTTATGCTTGCTTGATAATTGTTTTATGGCTCTATTATTTTAGGAACACTTTTATTATAAAACCCCATTCCCAACATTTAATTAATGTAGTGATAGCATTGTTACAAAGATTATTTATCAGAAAACTTTCTCGTACTTTAAAAAGGCTAGATACAAATGACATAAGGTCTTAAGCCACTTCTTAACAACAAGAATAACAACATTACGACATTAGGAAAAAAGATATCGCGTTTCAATTTAATGTTTGGGTCAACCTTTAATTTATGTCATGCTCATTTGCTTGACTTTTGTGTGTAACTAATGCTATGCAACAAGTTCGTGAGACATCAATATTAAGTATTTTAATAGTGTTTCTTTCTCTTGAATTTTCAATGGAATATAATACTCACACTTCTCTATCTGGCACATTGAAGTTTGCATCTATTTAAGTGAAGTTAATGTAGAAATAAAATTGTGCACTTTTCTTTGAAAATTTCCCTCCTTACTAGGATAGCCACTAGGAACAAAATCATAATCTTTCACTTTAAATTTATTAAGTTCCATGATGCAATCCTTGACAATGTGATTAACTTATAAAATATCATAGATATTCTTAAAATCATGAAAACCATATCTAAATGTATAGATTAATAGACTAAAATCCAAATTGTGTGAAAAAGTGTGATTTTTCTTGTCTGAGCTATAAAACGTGAATTTTGCATGCTACTGTTGTGCTAGGAACGCTCTTTGATATTGTTAAAGCAGTCAGTGTCAGTTTTTTAGGGCTCCATGAAACAAATTAGATGATAAAATCAAAATGTATTTCATCTTCCTTTTCTCACAGTTCCACGTTTAGAATTCTTTTATCATTTCCTCTATACTCAGCTTTAATAAGATATTTCTATAACAAAATATAATATATTTCAAAATAATAAAAGAAAAACAAAAAGCGTAGTATAGATCTTTATCAAGCACATCCCATGACCAAATGATCAAAGAGCTGACATAATTTCTTCCTCTTGTGTTGCAACAGCTTTGCAGTGCCATCTATTAGCGAAAGTTTAAAGCAATGCTTAAACTTCAATAACTTTCATTATGAAAAATAGTTATAATAAGCTAGGTGATGATGTAAGCATGTTCTCTCGACTAAAGCACCCCCTTGAACATGGAATACATTTGTTTGCAAACCATTCAAATTTTTTCTTCTCCAAAAATATTCAATGCACTGCTTCATGGAATCCTTATATGTGACTTTTTTAAAAATTAAAACAGCATAAAGAAAAAATAAATTAATTAGTAGTAATTGCTATCACATTTTCTTTGAAGTAATCACTAACGCATCCGCATTTGTTGGAAGCAATTATATCAGCTCTTTGATCATTAGGTGATGGGATGATTTAGATTGTAATCTTTAACTTTTTTTCTTTTTTGGGTGGATCATTAGAGAGGTTTTTTGTATGCGATAATGTTATCAACTTTCTTAAGGAAGTCGCGTATGTGATTTCAATTATTTTTTTCTTTGTTCCCCCACATGAGTTTCAAACTTGCACTATTGAGCTTACTCATTNATGGAATACATTTGTTTGCAAAATATTCAAGTTTTTTCTTCTCCAAAAATATTCATTGCACTGCTTCATGGAATCCTTATATGTGACTTTTTTAAAAATTAAAACAGCATAAAGAAAAAATAAATTAATTAGTAGTAATTGCTATCACATTTTCTTTGAAGTAATCACTAACGCATCCGCATTTGTTGGAAGCAATTATGTCAGCTCTTTGATCATTAGGTGATGGGATGATTTAGATTGTAATCTTTAACTTTTTTTGTTTTTTGAGTGGATCATTAGAGAGGTTTTTTGTATGTGATAATGTTATCAACCTTCTTAACGAAGTCGCGCATGTGATTTCAATTATTTTTTTCTTTGTTCCCCCACATGAGTTTCAAACTTGCACTATTGAGCTTACTCATTTGTTTATTACAATGGATTGTGTAAACTTCTTTTCTTTCTTGTTTGTAATTTGAGCTTTTAAAGCATTGATTTATCTTGTTAAGCCCTTGCTTAGTTTAGTATTTTTTAAATCACTTGAACAAGTTTCTCTTTATTGTGTCCCTCGTATGCAATCAAACAAACTATTTCGAAGGCATACATGTCAAGAGTGCATACTATAGTGCGCATTATTGCCCTTAGTGTAGCAAGACAATTCTGATCTATTTGTGCAGTGACATATGGGGCGTCAGCTTAATTTTTTATATGAGTGAGTTGTACTGCACGACACATTTCCCTTGCAATATACACTATTTTACTTTTTTATTTTATGTTATAAAATTATTATTATTANCAATTTGAGCTTTTAAAGCATTGATTTATCTTGTTAAGCCCTTGCTTAGTTTAGCATTTTTTAAATCACTTGAACAAGTTTCTCTTTATTGTGTCCCTCGTATGCAATCAAGCAAACTATTTCTAAGGCATACATGTCAAGAGTGCATAATATAGTGTGCATTATTGCCCTTAGTGTAGCAAGACAATCCTGATCTATTTGTGCATTGACATTTGGGGCGTCTGCTTAATTTTTTATATGAGTGGGTTGTAGTGCACGACACATTTCCCTTGCAATATACACTATTTTACTTTTTTATTTTATGTTATAAAATTATTATTATTATTGTTTAATTTTTTCTATATTAATATTATTTTTATTGGAATTTGATTACTCATTCATGGTAATACACACAATCATGCATTGACTTGACTATGCTCTTCTTTGTAGTTCTTCATATATAGAGATAACTTTGCCTCTTTGTCAATACAAAGACTTGGGAATATGCCTCCTTTTTGCATGGACAGCCAGCTTGACTACCTTTCGCAGCCTTTTGAAGAGGATGGGTCCTCTTTTCACACATGGATGACTACGCCTCCTCTTTGGCTTATAAACTCTAGTGACTCTTGGATGAAGAGGACTCTTTGCTTGATGGCTTTCAGGGAGACACTGAGATAAAAACTCCATTTGATTAGTATCGCTTGCTGACCAAATCAAAGTCAAAAGACTTATTTTTACGTGTATGTTTACTCTTTCTTTTTTTTTTCCCTTATTTTAACTATTTGGCTTGATTTTGTTTTGTTTGTTTGTTTTATATTTTTTTGTTTGATTTAATTTGGTTGAAATTTCAACCTAATTTTATTTTGTATATTTTGTAGATCTATCATTTGATTGAGTAAAGATAGTACCGCCAAATCAAAGTCAAAAGACTTGTTTTTACATGTATGTATACTCTTTCTTTTTTCCCCTTTTCTTAACTATTTGGCTTGATTTTATTTTGTTTGTTTATTTTATATTTTTTTGTTTGATTTAATTTAGTTGAAATTTCAACCTAATTTTATTTTGTATAATTTGCTGATCTATCATTTGATTGAGTATAGGTAGTGATATCAGAACTAGTTAGAAAATCAATAAAAACAAAAACAAATTTTATTAATATTGAAACAGGGTTACAAAGCGTCACAAACAGAAAGATGAATTATAACGACAAATTTGTCTTGGGCTAGGATTGAAAGAAAAGATCCGAGAGCGGTGGTGGCATCGGAGAAGTGACAAGGGAAAAAGGGAAGGGTTGAGGAATACCAGATATGTTGGAAGGATGGTTGGTGATGACTAGGTGAGTCGGACAACAAGGAGAACTGCTATAGGGCGCCAAGCAGGCTACAAGGAGCGGCTGAAAGGGCTGGACGGTAAGACCAATAGCAGGTTGGAGGAGAATAGGGTGCTAAAAGGCGGATTGGAAAGGTTGAACCGTAAGGCAATGGCGGAAAAGGGGCTGCAGGTCAACGAGGATGGTAGTGGGATGGTCAAGGGCTAATGGAAGGGAAGAAGAAGGGGTGGGGAGGAGGATAGAGGAAGATACATCACCACCTCGGACTAAGATATAGCCGGAGCACCACCACCTCCTCGGAACAGCACTAGAACAGGGAAAACAACTCCACAAAGAAATATGAAAACAACACATAACAAAAGAACTGAACAATATTTATAAAGACTTGAACAAGAGAAAACAAGAAAGAAAAGAAGGGAAGAAGAAGGGGTGGGGAGGAGGATAGAGGAAGATACATCACCACCTCGAACTAAGATATAGCCGGAGCACCACCACTTCCTCGGAACAACGCTTGAACAGGGAGAACAAATCCACAAAGAAATATGAACACAACACATAGCAAAAGAACTGAACAATATTTATAAAGACTTGAACAAGAGAAAACAAGAAAGGAAATAACAACAAGGCTAGGCGGCATTATGTCTCATATTATGGCCACTTGATTCGTAAGATGTTCGCTTGGACCGCTTGGTTAGGAAATTCCTTGGACCGATCCTCAATTGAGCCGGTCGGACCGGTCCCCTACTCTCGCCTATGCTAGAGTATCTTTGCTCCTGCTCTTCAGTCTCCTGGGTTTGGGAGAGCTTCGACCTCAATCGCTGAAGCTTCTGGTTCCCGTCTTCAATCTTGGTGAAACCTAGGTCCCACCGTCGATTGCATTGTCACCCAGTCCGCCAGAGAAGCTTGTCCCCTTTGTGAGCACATGTCTATCTCGAGTTATTCTCCTAGAACTTTGAACAATGTCTATACTGCTAAATCTTCTCAAAGTAACCCTCCCACAGTCAGTTCAATCAGACGTACAGTGAGATAATCTGAACCTTCCCAACCAGCGGTGGAGCCGGTGGTGCGATGTCGATCGTGAGCCCTTGAAATACCCTCGATCATATTTGTCCTGTATCTAAAGCGGGTGTCTCAGTCCTCTCGTCTAGTATCATCACCAAAACTGTTTTCACTGACGTCGCTCTGCTGGTAAGGGCTATTGGGATCTCAGGCTTCGCCAAAGGGAGTAGAATGATGTGCTTCCTATTCTTGGTGAATGAGTATGTGTTCCTGAATCCATCATGTTGAGTCCTTCGCTCAAACTACCATGGTCGTCCTAACAGAAGGTGGAAGGTATGCATAGGGAACACATCACACCACACCTGATTATGTAGTTGGCCCTCAATTGAGAACTCTACTAAGCATCTTTGGTCGATGTTGACCTGATTTTTTCTCTTTAGCCACTTCAGTAAATTTGGCAGTGAATGTCTCTTAGCAGTGAGTCCCAATTTCTCTACCATCTGTGTCGTCGCCACATTCTGGTTGTTCCCACCATCGATGATGAGACTACATACCTTTTTGTTTACTGTGCAGTGTGTGTAGAATATGTGGTGACGAAGCCAATGTGAATCCCTCGTGTCCTCCATTTGTAGGATACGTCGAATCAAGAGCGCCTTTCCTTCATCTGGTGGAAGCTGATGCACTTTACCTTGTTCCTCAACATTATCCTCGTCACTCATCTCTTCGACGGCGCATTGATCTGTGAGTGTGACTACCCTTCTCGTGGGACAGTTGGAGGCAATGTGGTCGTAGTTGTAGCATCGACAACACTTCTTTGTCGGTATCGTGTTGTAGGACCTTCCTTATTCTGTCTCTTCATGCTTTGATCCAAAGTATCATTCCCTTGTTCGGGCTTGCTTGTCTCCCGATGTACCCCAATTGATCGTGGTAACCGTAGGTGACCGTCTACTTGAAAGTTACTGCCTAAAGGATGATTGTTGCTTGCTTTATTTTTGCTGCCTTTTCACCTTCAAGGCTAATGTCTAGACATCTCCCAGCATCCAGTACATGTGTAGTTGTACCGCATTGCTAATGACAGGTTTCAATCCTCCGAGATATCTGGCCAATGTATGCTCCTCTTACTCCGTCAGCTAGCATTTTAACTGTAAGTGATCAAATTGGGTTGTGAACTCCACTGAAAGATTTCTTTGCTACAATTTGTGTTTTAGAAGCATATCTTGGCGATAGTGGGGTGGGAGATACTGTCAGGACCCGACATAGAGCTTGAAAACCACAGTAATGCAAGAGAAAGCGATATGCATGCTAGTCAAGCTTTTAGTAAATCAATAAAATATTTAATTATATTAAAAAAATCTTACTATATCAATAACATAACAATATCATTTTATATATGTACGACCATCACTGGAGTATCGTCTAAAAATTGTTTCAATTAAGACTCATAAATGTTGATCATTTTTCATATACGTGCATGAGTACTTTAGTGTTCCCGACTAGTACCATCAAGATGTGATTCCAAAATAGTCAGCCATGCACATATAATCAGTTAATATAGATATATCATTCATATGCTCGTTACATTCAATAAATATACTATATATAACATGCATGATATTAAGTAACTACAAACATTCCTAGCAATGTGACCAATAAAGAAAAATATATAAATCAAAATAAAGTTTGTGCAAATTTCATTATGAACTAATGCATAAAATCAAGAAGAACCAAAATATTATCATAAATTAAAAATACAAGTACTCATCTCGTGATAGACGATCTGATTGCTCTAACCTCAAATTATCACCTATAAAGTATAAGTATTTAATTATCAATTATTATTGTATTGACATATTTTAGTCTTTAAGTTTAATTGTTGTAATCCAAATTAATATTAAATAATAGTTATTATTATTAAAAAAACACATTTAAAATTAAAAATTTAATCTTTTTTTTAATATATATATATANGTTCGATTCGTGTTCGGATCGTTCGTTAAGAAACGAACACGAACAATGACTTCACGAATAATTTCAAACACGAACTTATTTCAAATAAATTAAATTTCAAACGAACCAACATGATGTTCGTTAGTGTTCGGTTCGTTTACACGCCTATGGACCCTTTCACACGAGTTGTTATAGCAGACGATGCCTCCTTCCTTCGGCTTCAGCTCACGCACTGTTTTTCTTTCTCTGAACTCGCACATTCCGCGAAATTCCTTTCTCTCGTCTTCCTTCGATTGGGAAGGCACTCTTCTCAGAGCCGCTCGACCCACGTGTAATTCATTCTTACCTTAGCCTCTCTCAAGCACGTTCCTTTATAGGGCGAAAGCAACCTTCGGTTCTCGATTCGCCTCATCTTCCTAACGGTTCTATTTTTCTTCTACGATTTCCTCATTTCCCCTCGTTTCCTCTCCCCCTTGCTTAGTTCTTCGTTTCCTCTCCCACTCTTTTCCTGTTCGATTCCTCCTCCCCCGGTAACTGAAATGGAACGTTACAACTACTTCTACATTGCCTTCTTCATTTTATCCCACCCAGTGATCTTCTCACTGTTTTCTCTTTTCCTCTGCCTGTCCACATTCTCCCACCATAAGGAAGCACTCTTCTTCAACTTAATGGCGGCTAGTTTGACCTCCTATTCTCTAGCACCTCTATATAATTGAATATCTGCTCGACAACCTGCAGCCAATCAATTTATTCATCTGGATCCATGTCTCTTTCAAACTCAGGTAAACCCACCTTGATCCCATAGTCTCTGTGTCCTTCAAATGACTTCTCT
>JXCR01090658.1:0-19621 GCA_002079205.1 Phalaenopsis hybrid cultivar
ACACTCCTCTAACGCTAGATTTATTTTTTTATATTTATATCACATAAAAATACCACTATTTAAATTTGAAAAGATGTTATATATGTAAAAATTTTAATTTTGCTGCTAGATATATAAATACATAAAGATTGAGCGATATGCATGCATTCCCTTTTAAAATTAAAGCCTATAAAAATATGAATACAAATTTTTTTACATTTAAATCGATAAGAATATATATTTTGTTTAATTACATTATATTGAAAGTACATGTGAGCCGGTTGATTGGCTCTTTTTGAGTCCTAGCAAATAATATTAACGGTGGAGTAGGGAAATTTAACAAATGATCTATAAATTTGGTAAATTTTGGGATGCGCTCATTGAATATTTACTAATTGAAAAATGAAATAGAAGAATCAATATATAATTATTATATATTCAAATATTGATACATTAAAAATATGGGGCATTTACATAAATAGCATCTAACTTTTATGAATTTATCCATCTCACTTCAAAACTTTCATATTTACAAACACTCATTCATTATCATCTTTTAATAGTCAAATTCATCTTTTTATTGAGATAAAATGTTATATATATAAAAATAAAATTTTAAGTGTGGAAAAAGTAAATCCATAAGAATTGTGTGTTGCTCATGTAATTATCCCAAAAACTAAAAAATAAATTGTGTCGCANACTGGCTAAACTTGTTATTCGTCCGCTCTTAAAGGACATTTTTACTGCACTAAGTGCAGATCTGCATCCTTTGTATTTTTTATGAAGTTTGTGAATTTTGTTTTTCTTTTTGAAAATTATTGGACATTACGAAGGGAGATGAAATCATTTTAGTTAGATGGCAATTTCTACCTCTATATTGTATACAGATATGTTAAACTTCCAAGAGGCGGAATGCCCTCTTTTTATTTCTACTAGAATCGATTACGATGGGTTTTTCTTCTTTGAATTATCATGATGCGTATGAACTCATGCTTCTTCTTTCTTTCCCTGTTATGTTGGCAATCACAAGTTCAAAATTCTCTTCATTTGAAATTGTTTAATCCGAAATCTGTCGGATTCAAGAAAATTCTTTCAGTGAAATCAATGTTTCTCGACTCCGGTTGATCATCATTAGCCTAAATTCAATATTGACAATTGGCTTTTATGAATCCTCACTTTATACTCATTGTGCTGACTGCTACTTAAAAATGTTCAATCTACATATAAATACATCTTTGCACAACTTCTACGCATGTGGAGCATTAATCAAACATTATTTGTTTCGAAACTCTGAAGGCTTACGAAAAGAAGCGCCAGCGCATCCAAGCAGCACAGGCATCTGCAGCCTCTTCCTCAGCCGCGCCTGACATTCAAATCAGCAACCCACAGCCACAGGAATCGACACCAACTGCTTCTCACCCTGCCATGACTCTGCCGCTGGAAGCTTGCCCTACCACCATGATCAAGCCACATCTGCAAGCTGATGAAATGCCTCNCCAACTGCTTCTCACCCTTCCATGACTCTGCCGCTGGAAGCTTGCCCTACCACCATGATCAAGCCACATCTGCAAGCTGATGAAATGCCTCAGACCCCAGTCCCTACGACGGATCATGCATATGATGAACAAACTCCAGCAACCGAGAGCCCTCTCTTGAACTCAATCGAGCAGATTGAAAAGGCTGTGAAAAGAAATATGGCTCGAATGAAAAAGCCTGAGAACAAGAGGGTTACGCAGCTGCGGAATCTCATGTCCATGAGGTGAAAGATGATTACCTGGGGTTGGGTTGGTCAGGCCTTGCCCCTAAGCCCAGCTAATCATCTCTTTCCTAGCTGCGCTTTTTAGTCAAAACGAGTGTTTCACCTCGTAGACATGAGATTCCACAGCTGCATAAACCTTTTGTTCTCAGGCTTCTCATCTTAATCAAATTTCTTTTGACAGGCTTTTCAATCTACTCGATTGAGTTCAAGATAGATCNTGTTGGTCAGGTCTTGCCCCTAACCCCAGCTAATCATCTCTTTTCTCGCTGCGCTTTTTAGTCAAAACGAGCGTTTCACCTCATAGACATGAGATTCCACAGCTGCATAAACCTTTTGTTTTCAGGCTTCTCATCTTAATCAAATTTCTTTTGACAGGCTTTTCAATCTACTCGATTGAGTTCAAGATAGATCNTTGAATCTATTAGAACTTGAAGAGAACTATCACAAAAATTCTTGGCTAAGTATTTTTCACCATCGAAAATTGCTAAGCTTAGAAATGATATTACATCTTTTTGTCAGTTTAAATGGGAATCAATATATGAAGTTTAGGAAAGATTTAAAGATCTTCTTAGAAATTATCCAAACCATGCTTTACCAGATTGGTTAACAATTCAATCATTTTACAATGGATTAGTATAATCACTTAGATCTATTATAGATTCTGCTGCGGGTGGATCGCTACTGTCAACACCTTTTGATGAAGCATATTCTTTAATTGAAGAAATAACTACTAACAATTTTCAATAGCCCTCTTAAAGGGTAAATCTTAAGACAGTAGCTAGTATTCATGATTCTGATGCAATGTCTATTTTAGCATCTCAAATTGCTACTATTTCGAAAAATATTGATCAAATAGGAGTGAACTATTCTCAAATACCCCCAGTATTAGAGGAAAATTCACTAGGACAGATCATTGATACTCAATCATCTTATAAAACTTTAAATGCTATAAATAGTCGAAATAACAATCCTTATTCTAACTTTTATAATCCTGGATGGAAAAATCACTCTAATTTTAGTTGGAATAATTANGTCGAAATAACAATCTTTATTCTAACTTTTATAATCCTGGATGGAAAAATCACTCTAATTTTAGTTGGAATAATTATAACAATTCGGTGAATCCCTAAAAAAATTTGAACCAAGAAAATCCTAATTATCGACCTTATTTTCATCCGGGATTTAATTCTAACCCTAACACATAAGTTAAGGAAAAAAAGTTGACGATGAAAGAAGTAATGTTAAATATGAGAAATCAAATACAGAATCAAGGGGGCTGCTATTAGAAATATCAAAAATTAATTAGGACATATTGCTACTGCACTTAGTAACAGGGAATTCTTCNCTGCTATTAGAAATATCAAAAATTAATTAGGACATATTGCTACTGCACTTAGTAACAGGGAATTCTTCCGAGTACTGTGGAAATTAATCCAAAAGATCAAAATAAGTAGCAAATTAAAGCTATTCAATTATGAAGTGGAAAAGAAATTGAAACAATGATCCAAAGAGAAATTGAAGTTGATGAAGAGAAGGAAGAAATGGGAAGTGACTAAAATGAAAATGAACAAACACAAGGTATTTTAGAAAAACCATTACCTTTGTTTCCTCAAAGACTGAAGCAGAAGAATAAAGATAAATAATTTACAAAATTTTTTAGAATCCTTAAGAAGCTAACGATAAACATTTCTTTTGTTGAAGCTTTAGAACAAATGTCAAGTTATGTGAAATTTTTTAAGAATGTACTAAACAAGAAAAAGATGTTTACAGATCATGAAACTGTTGCACTCTTGTAGTGCTATTATACACAAAAAACTTAATGAAAAATTAAAAGATCCTGATAGTTTTACTATAACTTGTGTTATTGGTGAAAAGTTTTATGGAAAAGCTTTATGTGATTTAGGAATGAGTATCAATCTTATGACTTTATCGATCTTTAAATGTTTAGATTTGTGAGAGATTTCCCCTACTATTGTAACTCTTCAGTTAGATGATCGATCAATACTTTATTGATCTTTAAACGTTTAGATTTGTGAGAGATTTCCCCTACTACTGTAACTCTTCAGTTAGATGATCGATCAATAACTTATCTAAAAGGAGTTATAGAAGATGTATTAGTAAAAGTGGATAAATTTATTTTTCTTGTAGACTTTATAATATTGGATGTAGAGGAAGATAAAGAGATTCATATTATTTTGGGGAGACCATTTCTTACAACAAGGAGAGCTGTGATAGATGTGCAAAAAAGAGAATTAATAATGAGAGTTAACGATCAAGAAGTAAAATTTAATATTGTGAAAGCTATGAAATATCCTGCAATAGAAAAAGACAATGAATGTTTTAGAATGAAAGTAGTTGATTATCTAAGTAATGAGCAATTTAAGAATGAGTTCGAAAATAAACTAAAGCAAGAAGATTTTTTTTAGAATGATGATGAGACAAAAGAAGATTTTGATTATATTCCTGCGAGAATTAATAAATTGTATATAGTTTTCGGACAAATATAGAAGCAGTGGCATTTTATAAACCCAAGGAGTTGTCTTCGTACGAGGTAAGACTGTACCATTTACTCCTGCGAGAATTAATAAATTGTATATTATATAACATGTTCTAATCTGTCATTAAACAAAATTTATCCTAACGAGAGATTTGATGCAAGATGTCTATAATTTTTGGACAAATGAAAGTGATATGTGGGAAATACGAGATGAGGGATATTTTAGTTTCCCTGCTTCATCACTTAATCCAATATAGAAGCAGTGACATTTCTTCATTTCTATAAAATTGCTTCATCACTTAACCTAAGTTCTTCGATTGATAAAATCATTTTACAAAGACGATGAGAAGTTTTATGCTACACTACCACTGCAGTTGTTGTACCAGTGGTGAAGTTTTATGCAAATTTACATGAAATTACCCAAGGAGTTGTCTTTGTACGAGGTAAGACTGTATCATTTACTCCTGCGAGAATTAATAAATTGTATATTATATAACACGTTCTAATCTGTCATTATACAAATTTTATCCTAACGAGAGATTTGATGCAAGATGTCTATAATTTTCGGACGGATGAAAGTGATATGTGGGAAATACGAGATGAGGAGTATTTTAGTTTCCCTGCTTCATCACTTAATCCAATATAGAAGCAGTGGCATTTCTTCATTTCTACAAAATTGCTTCATCACTTAACCTAAGTTCTTCGATTGATAAAATCATTTTACAAAGACGATGAGAAGTTTCGTGCTACACTACCACTGCAGTTGTTGTACCAGTGGTGGAGTTTTATGCAAATTTACATGAAATTACTCAAGGAGTTGTCTTCGTACGAGGTAAGACTGTACCATTTACTCCTGCGAGAATTAATAAATTGTATATTGTATAACACGTTCTAATCTGTCATTATACAAATTTTATCCTAACGAGATATTTGATGCAAGATGTCTATAATTTTCGGACGGATGAAAGTTATATGTGAGAAATACGAGATCAGGGATATTTTAATTTCCCTGCTTCATCACTTAATTCAATATAGAAGCAGTGGCATTTCTTCATTTCTACAAAATTACTTCCTACCATGAAGATTAGTAAAGTCCCCAAAGAAAGTACTATTTTGAACTATTGAATTGAAAAACTCATTGATATAAGATCTATTATATTTAAATTTGTTATGGGTATTATTATGAATGAGCCAATTTATAAACTTGAGCACCCTTCCACAATTTTCATAGTTTGGAGTCAATCTCAAGTTTCATATGAAAGTTGGGAAAAACCTTTATTGCCTTGGGAGCCCATGATTCCTATTGATAATAATTATGTTGGGAATGTTTTTAAATTCCCGGTTGACAATAATTCATGGCGGTTATTACGAGATTTCGCTCTGTAATAACCACCGGGAGGTGTTTTTAAAATCCTAAAAACTGCCTTGAACGACTAGAAACTTCCTATTTTTGAATTCCATGGCTTTAAATTCCAGAAATACTTCAAGGTATGGAGTTTTCAATAGAATAAAGTTTATTAGTTTTGACGCGCAAAGATTATACGACAAAGTTATTACGAAGAAGAGATTGATCAAGGAGAGAGATTTGGTCAATCATAGATTGATTAATCCAAGTTCTCCGATTGATAAAATCATTTTACAAAGACGATGGGAAGTTCTGCGCTACACTACCGCTGCAGTTGTTGTACCAGTGGTGAATGAGTTCTATGCAAATTTACATGGAATTACCCAAGGAGTTATCTTCGTACGAGGTAAGGCTATATCATTTACTCCTGCGAGAATTAATGAATTGTATATGATAGAAAACATTACAATCTGTCATTATATAAATTTTATCCCAACGAGTTATTTGATGCAATATGTTTATAATTTTTTTATGGATGAAAGTTAAATGAGGGAAATACGGGATGAGAGATATGATAGTTTCCCTGCTTGATCACTTAATCCAATATCGAAGCAGTGACATTTCTTTATTTCTGCAAAATTACTTCCTACCGTGAAGATTAGTAGAGTCACCAAAGAAAGTGTTATTTTGATCTATTGCATTCAAATGGAAAAATCCATTGATATAAGATTTATTATATTTAAATCTGTTAGGGGTAGTATAATAAATGGGTTAATTTATGGACTTGGGCATTCTTCCACAATTTTTCTACTTTGCAGTCAATCTCAAGTTCCATATAAAAGTTGGGAAAAAGCTTTATTGCCTTGGGAGCCCATGATTCTTATTGATATAATTATGCTGGGAATGAAAATAAAGCATTAGATGCTATCATAGATCATTCATCACATGCTTCAACTCCATTGATGTCACCAATAGTTGGAAGTTCACTTTCTTTGGAAAAGAAATTGAAAAAGAATGAAAGAGAACTTCATAATATTATGAATGCAATGGGAGATCTTAAATACCTTTTCGATGATCTAGATTGGACGATGAAGGAGAATTTTGATCATAGTGGAACAATTGAAGCAGGATTAGTGCTGATGTTCAAGGAAAAAGGATGGATCGAAGAAAATTCAACTGATCAATTCCCGTACCAACCCTTCTACAATTTGTACGCTCATTACCGGTCTATGAGAGATATTAGAGGAGAAAGCACTGAAGATGAAGCAGAATAATTGAAGAATTTGGACTCTCTACTAGTTTAAAATATTTATGTATTTAATGTGATTGTGTGGATTTGATTTGATTTAGTTTGGTTCGATTTAGAATTATGAACATCGATTATGTGTATAGTTTAGTGTCAATGTTTAGTGTTGTGATTTGATTTCGACGTTAATTTATAATTAGTTTGTTTAATATGTGTGAATGTGTGATTAGAAAATGTATTTGTAAAAAGTATATTTTCATATATAAAAGTTAGTTTGTTGTTTTTTGTGAAAATGACTGTTTGTGAAATGTTTGTTTATAAATTATTGTTACTACTAAAAAACTTTAGAGTAAATTGAAAGGAAATTGAAAATTTGAAAAATTAAAAAATTGAAATTTTGGGCCTTCAGCGCCCTCAATCTGAGAACAGTCTTTAACCCCTAAAAATCGTGATTTTCACCGTAAACCTCCATTTTTACCCTTTGAGTCACCTTCAACTTTTGGTTTTCGCACCTAGGGCTTGATTTTGGTCAGATTTGAGGCAAAAGAACTTCAGATTTCATCTTTCGAGGAAAGAGTTATACATTAAACTAAAAATTTTTTATTTTCACCAAGGATTTATCTCACATTGCCGAGATCCGAAAATTTTGAAATTTTTTGAGAGATTTTNGATAAAAATTTGTATTTAAAAATACTAAAAAACTTTAGAGTAAATTGAAAGGAAATTGAAAATTTGAAAAATTAAAAAATTGAAATTTTGGGCCTTCAGCGCCCTCAATCTGAGAACAGTCTTTAACCCTTAAAAATCGTGATTTTCACCGTAAACCTCCATTTTTACCCTTTGAGTCACCTTCAACTTTTGGTTTTCGCACCTAGGGCTTGATTTTGGTCAGATTTGAGGCAAAAGAACTTCGGATTTCATCTTTCGAGGAAAGAGTTATACATTAAACTAAAAATTTTTTATTTTCACCTAGGATTTATCTCACATTGCCGAGATCCGAAAATTTTGAAATTTTTTGAGAGATTTTGAGAAACTCCTTTAGTGAAGAACTCTTACTTAGTGAATTTAAGTTTAAAACATTTTACATTGTGATTTTCAGAATTTTGTGAATTTATTCAGATTTTTATCATTTTTTTCTTAGATTTCTCAAGCCCTAAGAACGAACAAGGGAAAAAGAAAAGTAGATTATGATAAGCAAAAATTTGTCAGCTTCAGAGCTAGTGCTCGATTCAATAGTCTACTTGAGCATAAAAAAGTGATTCCAGATTGTGATTTTAAAAATCCGGGAGAAGTCGAGCGATTAATCATTGCCCGACAGTGGAAAAATTTATGTTATTTTAGTATCGATGCGATTATTGGTGTATTGATGAAATTCTATGCAAACTTTATGGAGGCTTATGATGATTTTGTTTTTGTTTGTGGAAAAAGGGTGGAGTTTTTTCTAAGAAAAATTAATGGGTTTTATCGGTTACAAGATGTTTATAGATGCCAGTATAAATTGTTTTCTGCTACGAATGAGGCCTTGGATGAGGTTATTTCTTTTCTAACTGGTGGAAAAGGAACCTAGAAAGTNCATGGGTTTTATCAGTTACAAGATGTTTATAGATGCCAGTATAAATCGTTTTCTGCTACGAATGAGGCCTTGGATGAGGTTATTTCTTTTCTAACTGGTGGAAAAGGAACCTAGAAAGTNCATTGATTTGATCTCCTTAATGAAGTTGCTACTGCTGCGATGGTTTGGCCAAAAATGATTTTTTGTTGCTAGCTGCTGCCTTGGTCAATTATTTTTTGCAATTATCTATTGTTGTATTGAATTTTCTACAAAAATTAGCTCTAAATTTATATTTTTTTTTGGAAGATTTACAGACATGGCACTCAATCCATCTTAACCATCATTCTAGATTTGTATTTGATATATTTTATAGAACAAAGCTCGTGCGATTGAGTAGATCTATAATAACTGAGCTTATTAGTAACATGGTATACTTGTGTACAATTACAGTTGTTAGCTACATTAATTGATTCACTAGTTTGTGCGTTAATATTATTTAGTAAAATCATTTATATTGTGCTCACTGCTTGTCACTGTATTGTTAGCCATATCATATATTTTACACTTGGCCTACATTTCTAACTGTTGGATAGCTTTATTTGTAATATGCAATGCAAATTTGTGAGACTTGTTGGAAGAATTTTAAAAAATGTTTGAACTTCTAGTTGCATGGTATCTACTAAAGAAAGAAGGGGAATTTACATGCATACCATACAATTCTTATGCATTCACATATCTAACACGTAAAGTTTGAAATTTAGATTTATAACATTTTAATATTAAAAACCAATGCATGAAAAGATGTGCTATTTTTTATGTGATGTCAAGGATTTGAGTGTTTTGTATGCAAATATGAGAGTTTAGGTGCTAGATATATAAATATATAAAAAATGTTTGAGGTGCTTAATAGCTTAACTCTTCCCCATTTCAAAAATGCAGCAGCAAATGACTGTTTCTTTCCTTTCTTAGCTGAATTTTGGGAAAGNCCCATCCTATAAATGAGTACATATTGAATTGCTTCCTCTTATATCTCATGAGTGTTTCAGTACTTCATGGTGAATTTGATCGTATTCATATCACTATGAAGTGCCAAAATATGTGATTAACAAATCATGTTTAGATTCCATAAAATTTGTCCTTAAAGGCCTTGTGAAATCAAATTATTCTCATCAAGCTATAAAAATATATTTTTTTTCTTTTTAAATATCAGTTTGGTCGACCAATTCAAAATTAAAAGTGATATTCAAGTCATTTTTCAAAAAGACAAAATAATTTTCTAATTAAAACTCTTATTTGAATCAATCTTTAGCAATGTATTCATTTACATCAGCAAAATTTCATTAATTACCCTGCCATTATCTTTAATATTTAATACTATAATGTCATTAGTCTCAAATTATCTAATTAATCTCTCTATTATACACTTGAACATTTTCCCAGATAACAAGAATGTTAAAATATATTATTTTCATAGAAGATTGAGTGAAAGAAAAAAAAAAGTTTTGGATCATGTTGGGATGGAACTTCAATTATGCTTCTACTAAGGCTTTGATCAATTAGAATCGAAACCACTGCAGAATAGCATCCATTGATTGAGGAAAATCGAAATAAAAAATTTGAAAGGAAGCACAAAAAAAACGTACAAAAATTTAATGTGGAAAAACCCAAACAACAATAACAACAACAACAAAGTCTTAATCCCACTACGTGGGGTTGGCTACATGAATCCTTTTTCTCCTTTGCGTCCCATTTAGTGTCATATTTTCATTCAGTTCTAATAAATTAAGATCATTTTGTTATACAATAAGCTCAAGTTTTTCTAAGTTACCCTGTCTTTCTTAACACAAGTCGAATCTAAAACAGCTACTTGCTCAGATCATCAAATGGTCTACGTTTAATGTGACCAAACCATCTAAGATGACTTTCTCTAATTTTGTCCGTCACAGGAGCTACACCAACCCTATCGCAGATATATTCATTTCGAATTTTGTCTCTAAGTGTGAAACCACTTATCCACCTAATCATTCTCATCTCGGCAACACAACTTAGTATTATGCTTCTCTTTTAAAGGCCAACATTCACCGCCATAGAGCATTGCAGGTCTCACCNCCTATCGCAGATATATTCATTTCGAATTTTGTCTCTAAGTGTGAAACCACTTATCCACCTAATCATTCTCATCTCGACAACACTTAACTTAGTATTATGCTTCTCTTTTAAAGGCCAACATTCACCGCCATAGAGCATTGCAGGTCTCACCACCGTCTTATAAAATTTTCCCTTCAGTCTAAGCAGTACTTTCTATCACACAAAAGGCCCGAGGCATTCCTCCACTTCAGCCAACCAACTTGAATTCTACTATTGACTTCCCCATCTATATCACCATCGCTTTGAACAAAAAACCTAAGATATATAAATCGTTCACACCTTTTAATAATTTGATCACCCAAAGTTACAATTTTGTCATTAGAGCTACTACTACTAAAATTACTTTCCATGTATTCAGTTTTAGTTCTACTCAAATGAAGGCCTTCAGCTCCAATGTAGACCTCCATAATATGGAAAAACCCAAGGACATAAAAAATCACGAAGCCACAATACCAAGAAATTTTTATTATGAAAGGTTTGAAATGTACAAAATACTCGCTGAGATCTCCTCTCTACAATCGATGGAACATACAAGACTTTGCTCCAAGCTCTTTCTCTCTATATCACAAGAGAAAAGGATGTTGAAATTCTCCTCTTAGACTCTTATTCACTTCATGGAAACCTTTTCGAANACTAAGATCTCCTCTCTACAATCAATGGAACATACAAAACTTTGCTCCAAACTCTTTCTCTTTATATCACAAGAGAAAAGGATGTTGAAATTCTCCTCTTAGACTCTTATTCACTTCATGGAAACCTTATCAAAGAAACTCGCGCACAGTGGTTGCATCATTGCTTGAAATTGCAAGGCTTCAAATCAAATGGGGGGTGAAGACGCAAGTGGCATGCCCACGCTATTCCTTGAGCGTCGGTTCCTCTGGACAAGGGCGCCTCGAAAAGTTACGCAAGGGCATCGCTATTTCGGGAACCCAAAGAGAGGGTGCCCCATAAGACGTGGGGGCGCCAGTCTTTCCTGGCACCCTGCTATGGCTGGCAGCTTTCTGCAGCTTCCAATCAGTCTCTACACCTCAACAATATCTCACTTAGACACTGATAACACTTGTTCTCCAAATCTGTACATTCATCTGTATCATATTCATTGTCAAATATCGTGCTATAGTTGACCCCCGCCCTCAACCTTCATGGACTCCAACTAAAGCAAGCATTACTCCAGTTTCTCGATAGTCACCAACTTCATTAACATGTGTGTAGTCTAAGTTGTGTGTATCTTCTCCAAGAATAACTACCCATATTCTAGAATGGAGCATATAAATTGATACTTCAGCTGAATATGCTTTGTCTAAGCATGAAAATTAACATTCTTAGAAAGATCTATTTCATTCATATTGTTATTATGAAGCTTTCCAATACCCTTCTCCTTGCCCAATTCTTTCATAAAGCTCTATTGATAAATCATCTCCTTGCAACCACAATGATAGCAATATATTCGAGCACCATAGTTGACAAGTTGGGTCTTCCCTTGGGCTGGCTTGTTTGTTGTGGTTAGCTCAAATGTCTCATTGTCACGTTTCTAACTGAATGGTTTAGACCCGAATCATTTGATTGGTTTCGTGGCTCAGTCAGCCTTGGTCTTGCTAGCTTTGGCTCGAACGGCCGCCCTCGGTCGGATAAGTGAATCTCACGTTCTTCTGTCAGTGGGCCCTCTCTCATAGCACTCTTCTCCTTTAGATCAGTAGATCTCCTCAAGATCAGCGCTGACACATTTTCATTGTACAATAGATTTGAGGTTTCATTTTACTACTGTACATGACGAGAAAGATCTAATAATTTGCCAAAATAAATAATAGAAATTCATAAAATACACAATGTGGTTGTGCATCTTGTAGTTGTAGGAAATGTCGAGCTTATTGCTAAATTACAAGTTTGCAAATTGTCGACTAAGTTATCAATTGTGTATGAGATTCTCGAGTTAGTTATCGGGCCAGCTCTTAGATAATTGTGACCGAGATGCAAGCTATAAACATCCAGGTCTTACCTGCGCGTGTGGCAACTCTTTCCCATAGCTCCACTGAACGGTTAATTATATGCATTTGAATCTTACCTGCGCCTGAATTATAAGGTACTTGGATATACAAGATTACCTAAAGACATAGTAATATGCTATAGGGGCATTTACANTTCGAAGAAACTCGCGCACAGTGGTTGCATCATTGCTTGAAATTGCAAGGCTTTAAATCGAATGGTGGGTGAAGACGCAAGTGGCATGCCCACGCTACTCCTTGAGCGTCGGTTCCTCTGACAAGGGCGCCTCGAAAAGTTACGCAAGGGCATCGCTATTTCGGGAACCCAAAGAGAGGGTGCCCCATAAGACGTGGGGGCGCCAGTCTTTCCTGGCACCCTGCTATGGCTGGCAGCTTTCTGCAGCTTCCACTCAGTCTCTACATCTCAACAATATCTCACTTAGACACTGATAACACTTGTTCTCCAGATTTGTACATTCATCTGTATCATATTCATTGTCAAATATCATGCTATGGTTGACCCCCGCCCTCAACCTTCATGGACTCCAACTAAAGCAAGCATTGCTCCAGTTTCTCGATAGTCACCAACTTCATTAACATGCATGTAGTCTAAGTTGTGTGTATTTTCTCGAAGAATAACTGCCCATATTCTAGAATTGAGCATATAAATTGATACTTCAGCTGAATATGCTTTGTCTAAGCATGAAAATTAGCATTCTTAGAAAGATCTATTTCACTCATATTGTTATTATGAAGCTTTCCAATACCCTTCTCCTTGCCCAATTCTTTCATAAAGCTCTATTGATATATCTTCTCCTTGCAACCACAATGATAGCAATATATTCGAGCACCATAGTTGACAAGTTAGGTCTTCCCTTGGGCTGGCTTGTTTGTTGTGGTTAGCTCAAATGTCTCATTGTCACGTTTCTAACGGAATGGTTTAGACCTGAATCATTTGATTGGTTTCGTGGCTCAGTCAGCCTTGGTCTTGCTAGCTTTAGCTCGAACAGCTGCCCTCGGTCGGATAAGTGAATCTCACGTTCTTCTGTCAGTGGGCCCTCTTTCATAGCACTCTTCTCCTCTAGATCAGTAGATCTCCTCAAGATCAGCGCTGACACATTTTCGTTGTACAATAGATTTGAGGTTTCATTTTTCTACTGTACATGATGAGAAAGATCTAATAATTTGCCAAAATAAATAATAGAAATTCATAAAATACACAATGTGGTTGTGCATCTTGTAGTTGTAGGAAATGTCGAGCTTATTGCTAAATTACGAGTTTGCAAATTGTCTACTAAGTTATCAATTTTGTATGAGATTCTTGAGTTAGTTATTGGGCAAGCTCTTAGATTATTGTGACAGAGATGCAAGCTATAAACATCCAGGTCTTACCTGCGCGTGTTGCAACACTTTCCCATAGCTCCACTGAACGGTTAATTATATGCATTTGAATCTAACTCGCACTAGTTTATGGGAGGTTCATAACTTATGCCTGAATTATAAGGTACTTGGATATACAAGATTACCTAAAGACATAGTAATATGCTATAGGGGCATTTACATGCATATCACCTAGTTTCTGTTTTTACATATCTAAGATCTAATTTTTTTTTTTTTCTTACATTTGTATTTGATACACCTTTGACAAATTTTCATCGTTCGACATAAATCTCGAGGAGTAGATGGATCTCGGGTCAATTTTTTGAGCAAGGAACATTCAAACTTTGATTAAGAGACGATCAGAGCTCTGATTTCAACAAACTTATAGTCAAACTGATTGGTTCGACGAGATGGACCCAATCATGCTAACATTGGTTAAATCTGAGTCAAATCAAACTCATATCAAGACATTAAACCGCTTTTGGAGACTTTATGGGCATATTTGAAAGGTCAAACAGATTCTGAATTGGAGCAGCCCATAGTCTAATCGAGTGTCTCAACAAAACGAATCCAACGAGCCCAATATCGCTAAATTATAAGGCACTCAAATGTCGATCAAATATTATCTGATCGAGGGAACTTTTTAAACCGTCTGATCAGAGTGATTCATATTCCTTCATTTATTACAATAATGACTCTATATGTAGCGTTGCATCCCTCTCTTCGAAGTGGCGAGTGGGGGGTGGGGGAACTTGAAGCCTGAAGAATATTGAAGCTTAGAGAAGGAGCGGAAGTTGTCTCCTACTCCTACAGCTACTGACCACCACCAACCATTATGAATCACCACTCAGTAGTCGTTGCCCACTCATTGTGAAGAAGCAACGTGTGAAACAACAACCGATGTCACGAATTCACAAAGCAATCTGCGAAGTCACACATCATCCCGAACAACAAGCTGACCCCAAAGGCAGTGCAACAACGCGCCTTGAAGACAATGCAATAACGCGCCTTGAAGACGATGTAACAACGCATCTTGAACTTGTGTTGATGACACACCTTGCATGCGCTCATGCAACTCCCAACTCCGCCCCCCCCCNCAACCATTATAAACCACCACTCAGTAGTCATTGCCCACTCATTGTGAAGAAGCAACGTGTGAAACAACAACCGATCTCACAAATTCACAAAGCAATCTGCGAAGTCACACATCATCCCGAACAACAGGCTGACCCCAAAGGCAGTGCAACAACGCGCCTTGAAGACAATGCAACAACGCGCCTTGAAGACGATGTAACAACGCATCTTGAAGTTGTGTTGATGACACACTTTGCATACGCTCATGCAACTCCCAACTCCGCCCCCCGTGGCCTATAAACGTCATTAATACTCACATTTACGACCTACATGTCCAACTACAGCCTATGTGGTCAAAACTCGTGTAGCTCTCGACTCCGACCCTTGCAGCCTATGGATGTCATTACCACTCACCGCTACGACTTACATGACCAATTACGTCTTACGTGATCAATTACAACCTACGTGATTCACAACCCGTGCAGCTCTTGACTCTGATCCCTACAAACCCGCGGGCTTTATCACAGTTCTCAATCATGGCCTATACAACCTACCTGGTCAACAGCTCCCGCAATTTCGTACTATGACTTTTATGGTCAATCGATGCTCCTAAAGTGACCATCTACGACTCATCTGGCCAACTACTATCTTTTTTTATCAACTATGACTTCGATGACAAGCATTCGCTACAGCCACTGTATATAACACTCAATGAACTACTAACTCCGCGACAATCAACTATGGCCCTTGCAGCTTGCTACTACCATGAACTAGGGTTGTCAAAACGGCTCGATGTTCGCGAACAGCTCGTGTTCGGCTCGTTAAGAAACTCGTGTTCGACTCGTTAATTTCGTTTGATAAGTTAATGAGCCGAACACGAACTAAGATGTGTCCATTCGTGTTCGACTCGTCTTGGCTCGAAATACTACTCATCAAGTTTATATATTAAGTAGTATTTTAAAAAAATCTAATTGACTGAGGCTACAAAGATTTATAATCAATTAAAATATTAATGAAGAAAATAGAATAAAAATTATTAAATTAGATTCAAATGATGTTGTAATATAAATAATAATTGTTTATCTTGCCCAAACCCTTATTGTCTTATGGTTACATGATTAGGGTTGTTAAAAGGACTCTTTGTTCGTGAACAGCTCGCTCAAACCCTTATTATTTTATGGCGACATGATTAGGGTTGTTCAAAGGACTCTTTGTTCGTGAACAGCTCGTGTTCGTTCAAACTCTTATTATCTTATGGCTACATCATTAGGGTTGTTAAAATGACTCTTTATTCGTGAACAGCTCGTGTTCGGCTCGATAAGCAAACGAGTNAAAATGTAATTGACTGAGGCTACAAAGATTTATAATCAATTAAAATATTGATGAAGAAAATAGAATAAAAATTATTAAATTAGATTCAAATGATGTTGTAATATAAATGATAATTTTAAAATATTGTTCAAACCCTTATTGGCTTATGGTTACATCATTAGGGTTGTTAAAATGACTCTTTATTCGTGAACAGCTCGTGTTCGGCTCGATAAGCAAACGAGTCGAACACGAACACACTTTTTGAGCTCAAAATATAAATGAGCCTAACACGAGCTGAGCTTGGCTCGCTCGTGTTCGGCTCGTTTACACCCCTACCATGAACTACAACCGGTTACGAATTATTAACTTTATAATTTTTTCTTCTCTAATTCAGAAGAAGAGTGGACCTATGTACTCACAATTTATAGTGAATTAATTTGATTAAACAAAGCACCATTGTTTTTTACCTTTTCAATTTTTTTCACTTAAAAAGTTGATGTTTTCCCTCCAACTTACTTCTCTTTGATTGCTCGAGTGTATGTTTGTTTTTCATGCAATGCTAAGACGATAAATAATCATTAATCTATCCTCGTGAATCTTCTAGCACGCATCAATACCATTTAAATCTTTTATATCACATAAAAATATCAATATTTTAATTTTTTTGAAAAAGTGAAATAGACATTAAGATGCATGTGTAAGATTACATGTATATATATATATATATATATATATATATAAAAAGATTAAAGTTTAGGTATTATAAATATAAATAAATTGAAATAAAGTTGCACGTGCGTAAATCTTCCTATAAAATATTTTTTTTCTTGTAATTGTTTTCCTGTCCAATTTGCCCGTCTTACACGCTTCTAAATGAGAACGACACGGTCCTTTGCAGTAGAAGAATTGTGCCCACAATTTTATTTTTCTTTTTGAGGAGAAAACTTCTCTTACGTAGACAATATTTATTCATATAAATTTTCAATTTTAAATTACGAAGATAATATGGATGCTTGAAATTTAAGTTTAGAAGCAGTACTAAAAACAAACAAAAGAAAATGAACATACATTTTTGGGCAAACTGCGTTTTGACAGCTTATGTGTTTTCAAAACGTGGAAAACAGCTATCTAGGTGAGGTTGAAACTTTCTAGCTGCAGTCTAGTTTTTCAAAAAAAAATAAATTTATAATAGAAATCACACCTAACTTATCAGCATATTATTTTTAATAAGCTTATCAGCATATCATTCCATAAGCTGCAGCTGTCTCAAACAGGCTCCCGAGCAGTATATGCTATTATGCATTGTATATATTTATTAACTATTAACATTTTAATGTCAAAATGTTTGGTTCATTACNGCAATTTTTTGAGCAAGGAACATTCAAACTTCGATTAAGAGACAACCAGAGTTCTGATTTCAACAAACTTATAGTTAAATTGATTGATTCGAACAGATGGACCCAATCATGTTAAAATTGGTTAAATCTGAGTCAAATCAAGCTCATATCAAGACATTTAAACCGCTTTTGGAAACTTTATGGGCATATTTGAAAGGTCAAACAGATTCTGAATTGGAGCAGCTCATAATCTAATCGAGTGTCTCAACAAAATGAATCCAATGAGCCCAATATCGCTAAATTATAAGGCACTCAAATGTCGATCAAATATTATCTGATCTAGGGAACTTTTTAAACCGTCTGATCAGAGTAATTCATATTCCTTCATTTATTACAATAATGACTCTATATGTAGCGTTGCATCCCTCTCTTCGAAGTGGCGAGNGGCTTTATCTTTACCGATCAAAGCGGTTCAAAAAAAAAATGATTTTTTTTTCTAATTTTATCTTTTAGGATGTTGAATCATCGATTGTCTATCAAAATACATGCTCGAGAGTTAAGAGCTGAAGAAGAGAAAAGAGAGACTAAGAGTCAAGAGAAAGTGAAAGGTCTCTTTATTAATTTCGTGACCACCCTCTTATAGAGGTCTCCAAATACAGTTACATAAAAAGAATAGAATAATTATTATAACCCTCTGTATAATTGAATCGACTTGTATGTCTAGTAAAAAATACATTAATAATACAAGTAAAAAAAAATATTTTGTCGATCCTCGAAGAGTTGGAGTTGATCGATTATGTAAGTTGATCTCCTGCAAAAAATCATTCCCGTCAAATGAATTGGTCGATCAATCATAGGCATTCACTCGATTTGGTGAGAGGTTTGTCGATCGACAGAACTGCCGCCTAGGCCCATCGGTAAGATCCGTCGGTTTATAATGTATCAGTCGATCCTGTTGTTCACTATTTCGACTGCTTAGCCAATCTGGATCACGCCTTTTGGCTCAAAACTTTGATCTTTTGAGGCTCTACTTAGCGGCTTGATCCCTTGAAGGTTACTGCCGGTATTTTAACCATATACATTATTGAATTTTTGTTCACATAGCAACAGACATATCTAGGATTCTGAAGGTTTGAATTTTGATATTTCCTTTAATTTCCTCTGTTTATAATGTTACATCCTATGTCTAGGTTGTTTACATCTAAAATAAATTTATTTTTATAATTTTGAACTATGACACTTTCATTTTGCATGCTAATATTTTATCATTTTTAGCATTTAAGTGAATTCAACCTCACATTGCTTTATAGGTCTGTTAGCTCTGCTCCAACCTCATAATATACTTTTCTTTTTTGGATTAAAAATAGATGGACAATTACTCACGATACCTCAATCAACTCTGCACATAAGATTGTAAAATTCCATTTCTAGAATGGATGCTGTTACGATTAGATCACCTCCTATCTAGCAAATAACCTGTGGATGAGATGGTAAGCGAAGAAATGCATTCAATTAACAACTCAATGCTTGTTTGTGTAGGCGTAATTTATCAAATGTATACAAAATTTTCTAAGTTTATCATATAAATAAACTAGTTTGAATAAAATTTTAAAAACCCATCCTATAAATGAGTACATATTGAATTGCTTCCTCTTATATCTCATGAGTTTTTCAGTACTTCATGGTGAATTTGATCGTATTCATATCACTATGAAGTGCCAAAATATGTGATTAAAAATCATGTTTAGATTCCATAAAATTTGTCCTTAAAGGCCATGTGAAATCAAATTATTCTCATCAAGCTATAAAAATATTTTTTTTTTCTTTTTAAATATCAGTTTGGTCGACCAATTCAAAATTAAAAGATAAAATAATTTTATAATTAAAACTCTTATTTGAATCAATCTTTAGCAATGTATTCATTTACATCAGCAAAATTTCATTAATTACCCTGCCATTATCTTTAATATTTAATCCTATAATGTCATTAGTCTCAAATTATCTAATTAAT
>JXCR01090658.1:20495-41015 GCA_002079205.1 Phalaenopsis hybrid cultivar
TTTATATATATTAATATTAGGGATGTCAAACTGGTTTGTTGTTCGCGAACAGCTCGTGTTCGACTCGTGTTCGACTCGTTCGTTAAGAAACGAACACGAACAACGACTTCATGAACAATTTCAAACACGAGCTTATTTCAAACAAACTAAATTTCAAACGAACCGAACACGAACACAAGCTCTGTTCGTTCGTGTTCGGTTCGTTTACACCCCTATGTGCATGTTGGCATCTATGCCGAATGTCCAAGGCGGATAGTTTTGTCATTTTTGAGTAACTAAAATAAACAACAAAATATTAAAAAGAAAAAGTGGCAAAATGTGTGGTTGAGATTAATGTAGAAGTAGAGCCTTCTCTGCACTTAGAGGCTNTTCTGTTCGTTCGTGTTCGGTTCGTTTACACCCCTATGTGCATGTTGGCATCTATGCCGAATGTCCAAGGCGGATAGTTTTGTCATTTTTGAGTACCTAAAGTAAAACAACAAAATACTAAAAAGAAAAAGTGGCAAAATGTGTGGTTGAGATTAATGTAGAAGTAGAGCCTTCTCTGCACTTGAGGCTCATGCGGGCAACTTTAGATGATTAGCATCTGTTTGATGACATGTTGAGCCATGATTGCTGTTGTTTAGTTTATGTAGAATTGGTAGAGTCTATGTATCCTGCAGAAAAATGAAGAAAAAATAATAATAATAAAAGAAGCAGTTTTACTATAAAATATTGGCTATATTTCATCAATAACTCAGGCTTTATCTTTACCGATCAAAGCGGTTCCAAAAAAGAATGATTTTTTTTTTCTAATTTTATCTTTTAGGATGTTGAATTATTGATTGTCTAGCAAAATACATGCCCCGAGAGTTAAGAGCTGAAAGGAGAGAAAAGAGAAACTGAGAGTCAAGAGAAAGTGAAAGGTCTCTTTATTAATTTCGTGACCACCCTCTTATAGAGGTCTCCAAATACAGTTACATAAAAAGAATGGAATAATTATTATAACCCTCTGTATAATTGAATCGACTTGTATGTCTAGTAAATAATACATTAATAATACAAGTAAAACAAAATATTTTGTCGATCCTCGAAGAGTTGGAGTTGATCGATTATGTAAGTTGATCTCCTGCAAAAAATCATTCCCGTCAAATGAATTGGTCGATCAATCATAGGCATTCACTCGATTTGGTGAGAGGTTTGTCGATCGACAGAACTGCCGCCTAGGCCCATCGGTAAGATCCGTCGGTTTATAATGTATCGGTCGATCCTGTTGTTCACTATTTTGACTGCTTAGCCAATCTAGATCACGCCTTTTAGCTCAAAACTTTGATCTTTTGAGGCCCCACTTAGCGGCTTCATCCCTTGAAGGTTAGTGCCGGTATTTTTACCATATACATTATTGAATTTTTATTTATACAGCAACAGACATATCTAGGTTTCTTAAGGTTTGAATTTTGATATTTCCTTTAATTTCCTCTGTTTATAATGTTTTATCCTATGTCTAGTTTGGTTACATCTAAAATAAATTTATTTTTATAATTTTGAACTATGACACTTCCATTTCGCATGCTAATATTTTATCATTTTTAGCATTTAAGTGAATTCAACTTCACATTGCTTTATAGGTCTGTTAGCTCTGCACCAACCTCAAAATATACTTTTCTTTATTGGATTAAAAATAGATGGACAATTACTCACGATACCTCAATCAACTCTGCACATAAGATTGTAAAATTGCATTTCTAGAATGGATGCTGTTACGATTAGATCATCTCCTATCTAGCAAATAACCTGTGGATGAGATGGTAAGCGAAGAAATGCATTCAATTAACAACTCAATGCTTGTTTGTGTGGGAGTAATTTATCAAATGTATACAAAATTTTCTAAGTTTATCATATAAATAAACTAGTTTGAATAAAATTTTAAAAACCCATCCTATAAATGAGTACATATTGAATTGCTTCCTCTTATATCTCATGAGTTTTTCAGTACTTCATGGTGAATTTGATCGTATTCATATCACTATGAAGTGCCAAAATATGTGATTAAAAATCATGTTTAGATTCCATAAAATTTGTCCTTAAAGGCCATGTGAAATCAAATTATTCTCATCAAGCTATAAAAATATTTTTTTTTTCTTTTTAAATATCAGTTTGGTCGACCAATTCAAAATTAAAAGATAAAATAATTTTATAATTAAAACTCTTATTTGAATCAATCTTTAGCAATGTATTCATTTACATCAGCAAAATTTCATTAATTACCCTGCCATTATCTTTAATATTTAATCCTATAATGTCATTAGTCTCAAATTATCTAATTAATTTCTCTATTATACACTTGAACATTTTCCCACATAACAAGAATGTTAAAATATATTATTTTCATAGAAGATTGAGTGAAAGAAAAAAAAAAGTTTTGGATCATGTTGGGATGGAACTTCAATTATGCTTCTACTAAGGCTTTGATCAATTAGAATCGAAACCACTGCGGAATAGGCATCCATTGATTAAGTGAAATCGAAATAAAAAAAAAATTGAAAGGAAGCACAAGAAAAACATGCTAAATTTTATTGTGGAAAAACCCAAGCAACAATAACAACAACAACAAAGTCTTAATCTCACTAAGTGGGGTCGGCTACATGAATTCTTTTTCTCCTTTGCGCCTCATTTAGTGTCATATTTTCATTTAGTTCTAATAATTAAGATCATTTCTTTATACAATAAGCTCAAGTTTTTCTAGGTTACACTACCTTTCTTAACACAAGTCAAATCTAAAACAACAACTCGCTCGGATCATCAAATGGTCTACGTTTAATACGACCAAACCATCTAAGATGACTTTCTCTAATTTTGTCTGTCACAGGAGCTACACCAACCCTATAGATATATTCATTTCACATTTTGTCTCTAAGGGCCCGTTTGGGGCAGCTTATAAGTGCGGGCGGCGTTTTGAAAACGCCGCCATACCGTTTGGTTCGNCATTGAAGAATAAATCAATGATATATACAGTGATTATCACTGCACAAACAATTTTGCAAAACTTGTAGTGGAACAAGATGCGACAAAGGAACCATCTTAATAAGAAGCCAACAAAATGCAAACAAAGTTATTCTCAGTAGCATAACAAAAAATGTGGCGTCAAAATTACAGTAACTTAGCTTTCCAATATTTCAATCATCAGAAAAATGCATTTAATTTCAGTAATCAATTTTATTCAGTAATTTTTTTCAACTAATTTGTGGATACAACCAAACAATTAATTAGTCCACAATGCACTACGAATCTCGAGACAAAGCATCTTGAAGTCGCCAAGAGAAGTTCTTGTACTAAGTGTAAAGATAACAAAACTATCGGTACTCGGCGGAAGAGAAATTTTTATTGCAAATATTTGAACGTGAACGAACAAAAAGATAAAGCAACTGGTACAAGAAACAGATAACAATGAAAATAATTTTACCACTTACGATTAGAATGTCTTAAAACAACCGATTAACAGTCCAAAATTCATCGTAATAGACAGAAATCTCTTGTCACGTTATCAAGAAAGAGTACATGAACACAAAAGCATGGAAACAAACTGATGAACGGAAGAACCCTAAGTGATCGATGCAACTAAAAACTAATCGAAATAGCAAAATAGAGCAAAACACTTACCTTCACTATTGCTGTTATGTCCCGAAGTGGTGTCCGAGGGTACCAATCTGGGAGCGGACTCCTCCCCGGCCTCCGGACCCTCGCCGCCGGCGATCTGCGCCAACCATACGGAATGTTCTCCTTGTTATTCATCGGAAAAAATCGCCGCACCTTCCCTTGTCCAACCATTGCCGTGGGGGAGTAATCCACCCGGCGGATCCAGTAACCCCCGCCAACGAGCGGCTCCCTCAACTCCGGCATTTCCTCCTGCGAAAGATCCAAACAGCAAGACGGTCAAATAGGAGAGAAATCCTAGAATCCATGGAATAAACTAAGCATGGATATCAAGTTCCTACCGATAAAGTGAGGCTGGAAGGCTCTCTGCTTCTCGAATGCTCCCGTTTTCGTCTTCTTCTCGGAATGAAGTGAAGGGGAAACTGGAAGCGCTGGGGATTTAGGAGACGAGGGATTAACGGCGGTGAGCAGATCTCGGAAGAGGCCAAGACCACTGGGATTTTGCGATGTGGTCACCATAGTCCGCCATTTTTCAAATGTTCAAAATTTCAAGAATAGCGGACGACAAGTGAACGTAGGGTCCACCAGAGTAATTGCTTGATTTGAACCTTTGGGAATCAGACGGATGGCCTTCATCAAGTAGGAATAATATTTGTTAGTATAACTGTATATGACCAAAAATTATTGCATAGTTCACCCCCCCACACAGGAGGGATTATTGCGTGCGGACACCGCATGCATCTCTGCATGTGGTATTTGATTTTGGCCGTAGATCACGGTGATCTACGGTCAGGATTATTTCCGTTTTTTTTAAAAAAAAATAAAAAATTTTAGGTGAGGCTCACCGAAATACATCAGGACCGTAAATCACCTGATTTACGGTCCGGATCGGAGTCCGCACGCAAGTTACGTGCGGACTCCGATCCGTATGGAATAATTTTTCCCCACACAGGCTATGCAGAAATGTATGCAGTGATCTCATTCAATTTTTCTTAAAAGAAATTTATTGGATAACCCATTCAAATTGTGTGCGCTGTCCGGACAGAATAATCGCTCATGTTAGGCCTAGACCCGGCTGAGTAAATATAATATTTACCGTTGTCTATGCGAAAAAATAGTATATAGAAGCCAGAATAAAAAATTAATTTTAGAAATATGAAAGAAAAGAAATTTTGAAGATGAAGAAGATATGTGATGATGATGAATAGCAAATGACATATTGGTGATATCTTAAATTTAAATCATGATGTAATCATTTCTCAATTTGGAAAGAAGGTAAAATGGTATTTTATCACTGAACTAAAGTTTAGGGGTATCAGATCATAAAAGATATGTCCTAATTTTGAAAATTTATGTGGAGTTTCTTCATTAATATGTTGTATATATGAAGAAGAAAATCAAATTTATGATTAAATTTTGTCCATTGGATTCCATGATTTGTTTGCTGAGGAGACTTTATGTAGGGCAACATAGCGTGGAAATATGTTATCACCATGAAGTTATGATTTGAGTACCTTAAAAATATATATATAAAAAAAATTTAATAAAAAATGAATAAATTATTCTACTACATGATGTGTATGTTCTTTTTATTGAGGAAGATGCATGATTTAAGACTAACAATATATTTTGACATTTTAAAAATTTACAAAAGCATCTCTTAGTTGTTCTGTGTAATTAGGATGAGATTTATGACATTTTTAATTATTTTTATATTTTTGTGATTTTTTGATATTTGTAATTGTTTTTTATTTAGAAAAATGCCTAAACATTGACTCTTTATTTAGCTTCAATTTTATTTTTCTTAATTGCCTCTGGTCTCAAGCAATACTCTAAACTAATTTTATAATTTTTTTTTTATTTTTACGTTATTTTATATAATTAATCTAATAAAAAATTCCTTTTTAATTAGAAAATATATTTTTGTATTAAAAATATTTTTTATGACTTTTAAATTTTCATAGAGGCTTTCTGAGGTCATTCTCTTCAATTTGGGACATTTTGGTAGTTTTTTTAATTATTTAATATTTCCTTAATTTTTAGTAATTTTATTAATTTTAAAATAAAAAAGTACACTTTTAATTTTTAAATCCGCTTTTTTTTCCTAGGGTTATCTGAACATAGTAAACCTACCAAACTTTATCTTATATTTTTCTAGCTTTTATTTTATTTATGATTTTTAATTTAAAATAATGGTAATAATTTTAAAAAATCGAGGCTTTTGATGTTAGGGTGCTCTGTGACCTTGAAAAAAAATTAGAGAACACTTCTAAGCACATGAAGAGTAAGCCGTCCAAATTTCACATTTATGTGATTAATATTTAATTAGTTATAATTTAAACAAGTGTTAATGTATTTAATAAATTTAAAAATAAATAGAAGGCTAAAGTCTCTTCTGTTCACTTAGCACAGGGGTATTTAATTTTTTTTTGGATTTTTCTACACCAAGATATGTATTTTTAAAATGTTTTGTAATTATTTTAATAAAAAATACTATTTTTTTCTACTTATTTGATGCGATGCCAGCGCAACCTAGGTAGCTCTGAACTCCCACGCGGCACGCCCCGGTCGGCGGACCTTTCCATGCAAGATGTTGAATCGGCCCGTGGTTTATGCTTTGTTTGCTCGTCTCACTTGATCCACAATGTCTTATCGATACACACACAAATGAACACCATATATTCATCGTCCCCAATCGCCCTAGCCTAAGAACCGTCCACACTAAAATGCTTTGATCTTGCTCGATACTCAATGAAATCACTAACGGTTTGTTCCTACACCTTTATCTAAGTGAGGCAAACATATTTATACGGTTAAATGTGTATGAAATATGCATTTTTTCCATGAAGGTCTAAACCGAGGCAAAATTTAGAGATTTTGGGTTATACCTTTGCCCAAGCGGTGAAGCCTCGATTGGGTTAGTTGAAGACAAATGCCTTGTGTCCACGAACCTCCTCCGAGTGTTGATTTGAGCTGTGATTGGGCCTAGGCATGTTCTTGTTCGAAGGGTGGCTCGGGCTTGGTCTTGGACTGGGTTAGAGTGCTCCAGAGATAGGGCTTTTGATAGGGAAAGTCTCTATAGGCTCTGGTAAAACTTTTAGGCAAGTTAATTTAGAGATTTGGTGGACATTGGGTGGTGTCCGTGAAATGCCCTGGTTTTGGAGCTCAAAATTAGTGCAAGACGGTGGGGATAAAGAGCTAAAAGTGATTGGAATGAACTTAGGATGCAATTGAAGTTTGCTATGATTTTGGCAGAGTTCCCTCAAGATTTTTTTGCAACAACCCGCCATGGCTGAGAGGTCGTGTCCTATTTATAGAGAGGGAAGGAGAGCTCAATTGACCAAGCCAGCGGGTGCAAAGTGCTGCTTAAGTGGAGGGAAGGAGAGGGCTATTGTCCACTTGGGGTGGCCACCTTAGATAGGCTTAATTTTGAGTGTTGAACATGGTGGCTCCCCTAGGGTTTGGGTTTTCCAACGACCAAGGTGGTCGACCAAACAGGAGAAGGCCACCATCTATTTCAGGGAAGTCATGGCTTGATATTGGTGAAGTCAATTGTGGTTTCCATGTGTAAAGGTGTTGAATTAAAGTGGAATGAGGTTAAGCCAATTTTGTGAATTTTCCAAGTCATGCCTTTGAGATGGGTTCACCCACCAAGGTGGCTTGGGTTGATGATCAGCTTGGGGAAGAGTTTACTGAAGTCCTCATCAAGTGGATTAGGGCTAACATTTGGTTTAGAATGAAGCATGGGTAGGGTAAGGTGCTTTTGGGGTGAAGTGGAAAGTGCTCGCTCCTTTTGCCATTTAGGGCTTGGTGGCCTCACATGTTACCTGTGCATGGCTTCATGGCTTGCTCATGGCTCATGCTTAGCCTACATGGCTTGCTCCAAAGTGCGAGTGAGAAAATCAAACTTGAAAGGGTGTCCATGAATTCCATTTGGAGTTGATTAAATCATGTCATCTTGGACTTAAGTCTTGATTAATTTATTAATGTGATGAGGGGAAGGGTTAATTTTGTCATGTGGGCTTTTTCATTTCAAAGGAAATTGAAGTTGGGCTTGGTTTTGGGCTTTTAGGAGAGGTGATGAGAAATTGATTTTAGAATTTTAATTTGATTTAAATGGTATTGAAAATTGGTCATGTAGAATTTCATGAGGTCTAAAATCCATCATGATAAATTTTAGGGCACAATGTGGTGAAATTAATTTGATTTATGGGGTTCAAATTTACTGAAAATTGGCTTGAGGTGGATTTAGTTGAATTTAGATTTGGACTTAGATAAATTTGAATTTGGGCTTTGTTATGAGTAGGATTGGGTTTGAATTTTAAATTGAGTGGAATTGAAGTGAATTTGGTGGAAATTGGGGCAATTGAGGAAATTTGGTGTGAATTATAGATTTTGATCAAGATTGCACATTTTTGTCAATTAGGGGAATCTTGTCATTTTTGGCAATTTTGAGTAGGCTCAGGTAATTTGGGAGAATTTTGAATGCTTCTGATGTCAAATTAGGTATTTGGATAACTTTTGGGATTTTTGGAAATTTGGGGGTATTTTGGTCACTTTGGCTATTTTGGGTAATTTGAAAATTGTGATTATGCATGAGAAGCCTCCTTGAAGTCACATGAGTCTTATGAGAACTCATCTTGAGCCCTCCACATGTTGGTCCTAGCCATCTTAACAAAGGCTAAGGGCATGGGACCACCCACATGAGTTTTCAAGAGACTTAAGGACTTCAAGTGAAAGATAGGTCAATTTGAGTGAAAGAATGATTTTAAATGCGTGTGAGAATTTATGGTGAGTCCAAGTTTGTGTGTGCAAGACCAACCCATCCAGGGTTGCCCTAAGGCCCGAAAATCTTATAGGTACTGTTTTTTTTAAGCTTCCTCATGTTGGTCCCAACCTTCTAAATGATAGAGGTCAAAAAGCACACATGTGAGACTCCAAGAAGTGCAAGGAAGTGGTTTGAGTTTCTAAATTTTGGTGGGTCCCATCATTAAGCTCCTAGGATAGTCAATAGGTAAGGTCTAACGATAAACCCTAAGTCTTAAGAAGAAAACTGGACCTCACAAAAAATGAGGTCAATAGCGAGGCATGGGACTGTGTAGGTTTTTGAATGCTTGCTCACATTTGGTCGACCATTCAAATCTCTTAGCTTTCCCTAGTATCTTGAGGAAAGTTACACATTTGTTGCCCGATTTTGAAATAAAATGACTGAATGCCATCATTCAGCCGATTAGCTTTTTCACTTCTTTATTATTCTGAGAAGAAGACATATTCAAGAGCAGAAGGCATATTCAAGAGCACCTTTACCTTCTCTTAGTTGGATTTTATTTCTTTGGGTGTTAAAATATATTATAAAAATTTTTTGACCGACACTCCAAAAGTACACTCAACGGATTTAATTTCATATTTTATTTTCTGAGTACTTGAAAATTTTCTTTTATGTTATTTATATGTTGTTCAATTGACCAATTTTTAACTAAGGCATCATCGACATAAACTTCAATATTTTTTTCTTTTTTTGTTTCGCTAAAATTACATCCATAAAATGTTGGTAGATAGCCCCAACATTTTTTAGCTCAAAGGGCATTACGGTATAACAATATAAGTTTTTGTTCGTTTTGAAGGAAGTCATCTCCGCATCGGGTGGCTGTATATTGCTTTGATGATAGCCTGACAAAGCATCCATAAAGCTCATTACTGAATGTTCGACTGCAATGTCCACCAGAACGTCGATCCTCAATAAGGGGTAGCCATTCTTGGGGGCAGACTGAGTTTAGAATTATGAAGTCTGCACACATTCTCCATTTATCTTTTAAATTATATAGCATAACCACATTGGATGTCCAAGACGGATATTTCACATCCCAGATTTAGCCCAACTCCTTTAGTTTTTTGCACCTCCTCATGAATTGACTCTGCCAAAGTCATGGCTGACATTCTGATATTCTGATTTACAGGTCAAATGATTGGATTGACATTGAGATCGTGGTATGCTACATTTATTGGGATGCTCGAAATCTCAGTGGCCAACCAGGCGAAGACATCTCGAAGCTCCTGGAGAATCCATACCAATGAGTCCTTGTGACCTTCATTAAAAGTTTTACAAAATAGAAAAACTTTAACCGGTTTGTTGAGGACATTGGGGATCTTGATTGTAGTTTCTTCAATTTTGAGACTCCCCTCTCATTGGTATAAATGTCCAATGTTTCTTGTTTTGCGCTACCGATCACTCAAAGGTAGCGTGTCGAAGACTGCTCTAGATTTCCACAAATTGTCACTATCTCACCATCACATGGAAACTTCACCTCCATGTAGTAGGTGGGTATCACTGCTCTAAAATTATTGAGCAGTGGGAAACCGAAGATTGTATTGTATGTTGGTGGCGCATTAACCGCCAAAAGTCCTCCATGTTAGCAAATTGACAGTCACCTTTTCCTTAGGTGATTAACATGCTAATTATACCCTGGGCACCCTTTCACCCATTAGAAAACTCATACAGTGCGTCGGTTAGCGCAACCAGATGATTGACTGATAGATGCATTTTTTTTTAAGACTGATTTGAATAGTATGTTCCCTGAACTACCTGTATCAACCAAGAAACTACCAACTTAGTAGTTGATATTCATTATCATAATGACTATATCATCATTGTAGAGATTCCCCACAGGGGACAAATCCACATCAGTAAAGATGATCAGAGGATGGGGTTTCTATTTTGAGGCGAAAGTAACAACATAATATTCTTCTGACTGGCTCTTTTGACCTAGTATCCACCTGGTATAGTTGGCACTATCCCCACAATGTGGATAACATTTGCTTGGACGGGCTCATTTGAGTATCTTTTGTAGGTACTTTTCCCTCGTCACTTGGTTTGTGCTTCTAGGGCCATAAACTCTTTGAGCTTTCCGACCCGAATCAGTTCCTTAAACAGGATTCAAAGGTTTTTGTATTCTTCTGTATTGTGAACATGGTCCTTATGATACTACAAAATTTATTAGTGTTCCGGAGGAAATCTATGGTTCTCATCGATGAAGCCTTCTTAAGGTACTCCTTGTCCTAAATAATTTTCACCAACTCCGCCATTGAAAACCTTAGTTCAGTGGGTTTTGACATTCCTTAGTCGATAGTATATTGGTCATTTGATTGATTCCCTCTTCATGAATTTCAGTCAGCCTCACTATCTTTACGAGACGATAGACCTCTTTCCAGTTTTGGGCGAGGGCTATCGTTCTTCCCCCACCTGTCATCTCGTAAGCCCTTTTTTTTTTCAAGCGACAGTCAAATTTTTTGCCTTTTTAAATAGGCAGGTTGGCATATTCTTCCCCTGCAATATGGGCATTGGCTAACTCTAGAAGTTCGGCCAAAGTTTCAAGCTTGTGTGAATCCATAAACTATTTAAATTGCAGACAATGGCTAACTCCAAAAGCTAGGGTGGCCTTTATTATCGCAGGATCCAGGTTTCGCACTTCCAACATCTTCTTCTGGAATTGAGTAGTGTATGCCCAAAGGCTCTCAGTCAGCCCTTGTTTGACGTGTCACAGAGCTTTTGAGTCTTTGTGGGGCTTTTGGGGGCTAGCAAACTGCATCATGAATAACTCCTTGAACTCACTAAAGGAAGAGATAATTCATACTGGTAGTCCATTGAACCACCTGACAGCTAAATTCCTCAGTGTAGTGTACAATAGTCAACATTTCAAGGCATCATAAACATTGAGAAGGCATATAGTCGATTCAAACGAGGCAATGTGATTGGTCAGATGGCTCTGACTCTTATAGGGCTCCAAAGATGAAATCTTGAACTTTTCGGTGGGAGGGGGCTCTTATCGATAATCTGTCAGGGAATGCATTCTCTAGATAAAGTTAGACTTCTATTTGTCCCACTCGTGTTGTGTTCCTTGACATGGACCCATTATTATCGTGATAACAAAATTCTTTAACATGTTTGACTCTTTAAGCTGTCTGATAGCCTTTGGGCTCAGGTGCTTAAGGATTTATTTCTGGAAGAGCTCGTGCTCTCGCTTCAAGCACAATGTGGGTCAGCTTTGCCATCTGTCTTGCTATCCAATCATGGAGTTCCTGAATTCGTTGTTGCACCAATTCTCTGATAGAATCCATGTCAGAAGTTTCTCTCAAATGGGTACCCTCTCCGTGACACACTTTTCCACTTATCGAAAGCATGACTCCATGCTTACCACAACTTTTAGGATGTTGAATTCTAAAAAGTACTTTGGATCTTTCTCAATGAATAGAGCATTGAACGAATTAGAGGAGTGGAAGTAAAAGAAAGAAAAAAGTAGAGTACCCAATAACATATGTTTTCTTGGAATAGATTCAACACTCCTTTATTGAAGAAATGATTATATTCAATGTCTAGTAAGTTACATATTCAACCATGTTTAAATATGAACAACACAAGTGATTAATGTGTCATTACATCTATTACATATTTGTAACTGACTCTGAGATCCTTTAATATTCATGCACGTTGTTAACACAGTTTCAAATTCATAACTGTTTAAAGCAGTGTATTAATGATTCGTTGATGCTAACATTTGGTTGTTTGTTAAACGTTCGGTTACCTGAGAATCCTTTGGTTGGTTGGGAGTCTTTTGGTTGGCTAAATGTCCTTCGGTCGGCTGGAAGGCTGTCGGGCGTCATTCTTGAGAGAAGCCTCAGTATAGACCTTCTTATCCCTAGGATGAACTCAGATCTTCCTGCAAAGAGTGTGTCACTCTTATTTGACAAACAACTTTTCTTTGGGCAAGAGGTCTTCATAGAGGGTTAAAAAATTGTTCTACGGTCCGATTGTTGGTTCTCACTGTGAGGGATCCTAGAATTTGGTTGAGGGGGTCGATGACACACAACTGTCCCTAAGATCACTGCACAATGTTTTCTTCGTTCGAATAAACTTTCATTTGTTCAGCTCATGATCTGATCGAATGAAGTATTCCTGACACCTCTCTCTTAACCGTTCCAATGTAGTTTTTTGGTATCTTTCTAGTGCAATCCGTTGAATTTCCTCGAAATACATGCGAACGTACTAAATTGATAATTTTTATGCCATCAATTTATAAAAAGAATCGAAACAAGACCTAAAATAAACTCTTTTGCTCGAAACTTTTTATTACATTACAATGTCAGATATCTATTTCAAATCTTTTTTTTTTCCAGTAATGTTCAAACAACAAAATCAAGGAGAAAATTTATAAGCTTGACAAAAAATTTGCTAATTACTTTCTTTATTTAGTTCTTCTAAATTTTATTTAAAAATAATTAGAATAAAAATATTGTTAGTTCATGATCTATATATCCATATTGCAATGTAAAACAAATACAACTAAATTGGTCTTTTTTTTCTATTATATTGATTTATTTTACATTAGTCTTCAAACATGGCAAACTAAATAACTACCAAGTACATATCATTTGATAAGTGGTGGAATTAGGTTAAGCATAGCTGAAATTTAAAATTTCCTTATAAATGATGGGAAATTAAAAAAAAAATTATACAATAATTTTGCCCACTCCCTAAATATTTCTTTCGTTCAATCCTCGAAAAAAATTAACATTTCATAATTTTGCGTATCCTTAAAATTAAAATTTGTTCTACCCCTAAACGACTCGTTGTTCGCGAACAACTCATGTTCGGCTCGTTAAAAAACCCGTGTTCGGCTCGTTCGCTAAGTTAAGGAGCCGAGCACGAACGAACAACACGAACAAATATTTGTTCGTTCGTGTTCGGCTCGTTTTGGCTTGAAATACTACAAATCAATTATATATACATCTTTGACGAGTAGTATTTTTTAAAATTTTAATTGGCTACACGGCTACAAAGATTTAAAAGCAATTAAAAGTATTAATGATGAAAATATAATAAAAATTATTAAATTAGATTCAAATAATGTTTTAAATCTTGACCAAATGCTTAACATTTTTATTGCTACGTGATTAGGGTTGTCGAAATGACTCTTTGTTCGTGAACGACTCGTGTTCGGCTGACTAAGCAAACTAGCCGAGCACGAACACGCTTTTTGAGCTTGAAATATAAACGAGCCAAACACAAGCTGAGTTTGGGCTCGCTCATGTTCGGCTCGTTTACACCCCTACTGCCCCTATATTTGATATAGAGTTGTCAACTGAGGAATTCATACCTTCTATTCCTACCCTTCAGATTCCAAATAGTTATGGGCTAAATTAGCTGCCAACATGACCAACAAATACTTAGGGAATTTATAGCAATACCACAGTCGTGTATTTACATATCTAATGCCTAATTTTTAGTATTTATTTATATGACATTCAAAATTTTTAGCATCATCTCAAACACTTCACTAATATTAAAAAAATTTTAAATGTTATACACTTTTTAATGTAAGATCACTAAATAAAAAAAAAAAAAGGAGTTAATTATATGAATATAGAAAAACTAAAAAAATCTTCTTTTCTTATTGAGGGCCCGTTTGAGGCAGCTTATAAGTGCTGCAGCGTTTTTAAAAACGCCGCCTAACCGTTTGGTTTGTGGGTTTTTGAAAACGTTGTCTGCCCGTTTGAGTTTTTTATACTAAATGCAGGCCGAAGGTCGACCCCCGCGTTGGACCTGTGGGCCGCGTTTTATGATATGTTGTTTATCCTGAAACACACAAACTGCCCCCACACAGACTCTAAGTCATTTTCTTAATTAAATTATTGTAGATTAAAAAAAAATCATAATAATTTTTAGGTTCAATATTCCCACTCTGAAAGTCGAGACTCAACACAAATAAGCTTGGCTAAATCAAGATTCGATTAAAACAAATTTGATGAGTTCCAAAATTTAAAAAGCATTCGAAAGATTAAATTAATACATGAGTTGGTTTGGCCATTTAGCACCATTAGATGTTTGATAATGCAAATTAGGATTAAATAAAATATATTGCTTTTGAGTTGTCCTTGTCTTAGGTTGGGCTTTTACATACATACCCCCCAATTCTTATGTATTTACATATCTAACACTCCAATTTTGATTTTGTTTCATTTGTAACACTTAAATCTTTCATATCATATAAAAAAATATCACTAGCTTAACTGCAAAATTAAAAAATATATATATATATATCTTTTCATTCATAAATAAGATTTTATAAGTGTGTGTGTCACTATTTTAACTTGAAAATATAAAATTAAATACATCTTTTCATGCCTGATATGCGGGAGGGCATGAGAGTTCTTCTACGTCATCTAAGCGTTGGTGAACCAAGTCACAAACATCCACTTAAATTCGGCGAATGCAATCACTCCAATCGGCATACCATTGAATCACCTGAGAGCTGACTCCCTCAGCATGGTGAAAAAGAGACACTTCAAAGCATTAGTGATCCTCAGCAAGCAACATGTCAAATAATGCTATGTGGTTGGTCTAATCAGTCCGACCCTTGTAGTATTCTAGCACATGGATCTTAAACCTCTTTGGGGGCTCGACTGCAGAGATTTGCCGGAAGAACGTGTTTTTGGGTTGATGGGGAGCCTCAGTGCTCCCGAATTGCTACCGATCTATTGGCGTCGACACAACACTATCAAAGTACTAGGAAATTCCTTCCCTTTCCACAAGTAAGGGTGCTCACCGACCGTTGAGTGCTAGCCCTTCTTATTGGTGATTTTGCTCCCTTTCTCGAGCTAATGCCTTTCGGAAGACAGTCCATCATCTAGTCTTTTAGCTCTTGTATTTATTGTGGCACAAACTCCTAGTGCATTCCATGTTTCTAGTGACTATGTTCTAGTTCTCTTCTTCATGTGCTACTCTGCTTCTTTTCTGTGGCATGGTTCACGCTCATCGTACATTTAGAATTGAATTTGAAAATGTTCGTGAATCACACCTCAAGTGTTACAGTGTAAGATAAGAGAGAGAGAGAGGGAGAGAGACATAAAAATGAATGCATCATAAATGAACAGTATTAAGCCTTATTGATTAGCTCTTTCTTATAAAATGATCCCCTATTTAGAAAAGATTGAAAAAAAAATATGTGAAGTTAGATGTTTTCCCATGCTTTAATTGGGGCATTCAAGATATTTTAGGCATTTTAAATGTATGGGCACATGACTTTTCTACCCTCCTGCTAGATGCCGAACTTGGTGGAGTTGATTTGACAAAACCTACTTGTTCAACTATGTTGCATTAGGGTTGTCAGTCAGCAAGACTGGCTCAATCGACTTGGCTCTACCGATCGGTTTTTCCAGTCTGACTATCGATAGTTCGTCCCTAGATGAGAAGCCTCTGTTAGCATAACGATATTAGACTATCGGGTAGAGAATGAATTGCCGCAATCCGATAGATAGCTCATTAATTGACAAAGGAGGGTCCTTTGGGATGTTCATGGGCTATGTTATTATCGATCCTTGGCCTTTAATAAGGAACTTCAGAATTGTCTATTAGACACTTGGTGATCTTGAATCCTTTTCCTTGAGTTGGATTGCGATGATAGTCAAGTCGATGTTTTTGCTTGGCTCGATCATGCTTAATCCTTTGCTGGGTGGTTGCATTTGATCAAGTGCGTCCCTTGATCTTCTGTCTGTGTGCCCTCCTAAATTCTACCTTGATTTCTCCTATACCGTCGGATCTCCTCCAGATTCATGCTGACACAATTCTGATGTACATATTTAAACAAAAAATGAGTAACATTTTAAAATCAACATCAACGTATTATTATATTATTGCCAATCAAGTCAAATCAAACAAATGTTCTTACTGATTATGCAAGATCAAAAAACCAAAAAAAAATAAAATTTTCCAACATAAAACTAGTTAAAAGGATTTGATCTAATTATTTTATTTTAAAATGAGTTTATTATAGTCAATTAATTTTATATTATACTTATTTCAAATAAAAAAACCAACAAATTTATTCAAATGGATCATGATGGCCAACTTGATTTTTCTTTAGAAGTGTTAAAAATTGACCTGATATGTTAACTCAACTCAAACTTAACTCGAAAAAGCCATATTCGACTCCAAAATTCCAACACATTTAATTTTTCAAAGCCGAGTAAACCTAAAGTTGACCCAACATCTTAAAATTGGTCATTGTGACAGTTCAACTCGATTTTGACTCAAATAATTATTATGCATATATTAATCGGATTTTGTGACTCTAGATTGGGTCAGTCATTCATCTTTAGACTTTTTAACGTATTTATTATTTAAGTCGGTTTGGGTGAAGAAGTTTTGGGTCAGATAAATTTCAGGCTAGATTCGAACCCTACTCGTGAACTCAACTTAACACCTAATTTCTTAAGCTGACTAAAGTAGTGTGGGACTAGGCTACATATTTTGATAAATATGCCACATGCTCAAGCCGAAGAAATTTATATATTTACATTTATATTTATAATATTTTGTGCTATATATTTTGAATCCACCACATGTCAATTGAATGAACAAAATCACTTCAAGTATAAGGGCAAAAGATTGCCATATTTCTATCTATTATATCACATTTAATTTCTAAATTTTGCAAACTTTAAAATAATCGTGACATTTCTAAATAATTTTGCATTCTTTAAAATAATTTTGCAATCTTTAAATAAGTTGACAAATAGTATGAACAATTAGGAGATAAATAATAAAAATCACCTAATATACAATAAAAAATATTATTTTCTTAATATTTTTAATAACTTAATGATAAAGTTTTGAAATTTAATATATTTTGAGCATACTTTATGTTAATATTTTTTTAAACGAGTCGACTCACGAGCTAACGAGTCGAGTTAGGGCTGGCTTGAGCTTGGCTTGTTAGCTCATCGAGCTCAGTTCACGAGTTACTTATTGAGCCGAGCTCGAACCAGCTCACGAGTCTGCTTGACTCAATCACACCCCAAAATTGAATTCAAAAGATCATTAAAGGCATTTTATGGAGTTTAAGCACGATTTTTAATCACAGATTTTGGCACTTTATAGTGATATGTATACGGCCAAATTCAATATTAAGAACTGAAACACTCATGAGCCGTGAAATATAAGAGGAGCAAGTCAATTAGGCTTGAAGTTTTTGTTAAAATGTACTCATTTATAGGATGGGTTTTTAAAATTTTATTCAAACTAGTTTATTCATATGATAAACTTGGAAATTCTTGTATAAGTTTGACAAGCAAGCATAAATTACTACTACACAAACAAGCATTGAGTTGTTAATTGAATGCATTTATTCGCTTACCATCTCATCCACAGGTTATTTGCTAGATAGAAGGTAACAGCAACAATTGTAGAAATGGAATTTTGCAATCATATGTGCAAAGTTGATTGAGGTATCGTAAGTAATTGTCCATCTATTTTTAATCCAATAAAGAAAAATATATTTTGAGGTTGGTGCAGAGCTAACAAACCTATAAAGCAATGTGAAGTTGAATTCACTTTAATGCTTAACATGTTAAAATATCAGCATGCAAAATGAAAGTGTCATAGTTCAAAGTTATCAAAACAAATTTAATTATAGATGTAACCAACCTAGACATAGGATAAAACAATATAAACAGAGGAAACCAAAGGAAATATCAAAAGTTCAAGCCTTAAGAATCCTAGCTTGGGGGCAGAATTGAAACTCCGCCTAGTGCCTATAGAGTTACTTTTTAAATGTGAAATAAAATAAAGCTTATCAGAAGTTGGAGGATGGAGCCAATTACTTTAAATTGTTCCCACTCCAACTCTTACCAAATAACTTTCAAATCATGCCATCAAACAAATGGCAATCCAAAATTCACCTAATTTATAAATCATTTTAAAATTTCTCAAATCCAGCATTATCAGTATTTGTGAGGACTCGAAAGGAGCAAATCAGCTGCTATGTATAGCTCACATGTATTTAAAAAATAATAAAATCTTAAATTTTGTATTGATATTTTTTCAGACTTCAATTTTAAGATGTGTGTGCATTTCACTCAATCTTTATGTATTTATATATCACCAAAATTTTATTTTATACATGTATATCGCCTTACTTGGGCATAAAAAAGTTGTATTTTATTTTTTCAAGTTTAAATAGCAATAATTTTATGTGATATAAAAGATTTAAGTGATATAAATAGGAAAAAAAATAAAATTTAGGTGTTAAGATATGTAAATACATAAGAATTGTGTTGTGCGTATGTAAATGCCCCTGATTTTAAATTCATAAATCGTCAAGATTTGATCTCCTTACAAAGAGGTTTCAGCTGGCGAATGATTGTTTTCTGTGGGAGATGAGAGAGAGAGAGAGGTAGAGACGAATTGGATAATTATTGTTACAGCGATTGAAGGACTCTCTCTTTGGTTGTCTTCTTAAATGGAATTTAATTTTTTGGGGAAGATGATAGATTTAGCTCTCCTTGGTTGTGAATGTTAACATCATTGTAATCTCTGATAGAAAATGGTGAATTATGCGCTTTTTTTAGCTTTGCCATCTTACTGTATTTAGCTTTGGCTTCCACTTTTGAAGACTAACTGAAAACATCGGCTGATTCTATTATCTGTTAGCAAAATGAAATTGTAGCTCTACAGTGATTCGCCATACATCCATAGAAAATCAATGAAAAAAACANGAGTCGAGCTCGAGTCGCTCTCGGTTTGAACTTGAGCTTGATTAGTTTTATTGTGCTCAAGCTTAAATCTACAAGTTCAGGGCGTCTTGCGAGCCAACTTATTTAATATACAAGATAAATGATATTAATTTTGAATGATTTTATAATAAGTTGACAAATAGAATGAACAATTAGGAGAAAAATAATAAAAAATCACCAAATATGCAATAAAAAATATTATTTTCTTAATATTTTTAATACCTTAACGATAAAGTTTTGAAATTTAAATATTTTGAGCATATTTTATGTTAATATTTTTTAAAAGGAGCCGGCTCACGAGCTAACTGGTCGAGTTAGGGCTGACTTGAGCTTGGCTTGTTAGCTCATCGAGCTCAGTTCACGAGTCACTTATTCAGCCGAGCTCGAACCAGCTCACGAGTCTGCTTGACTCAATCGCACCCCAAAATTGAATTCAAAAGATCATTAAAGGCATTTTATGGAGTTTAAGCACGATTTTTAATCACAAATTTTGGCACTTTATAGTGATATGTATACGGTCAAATTCAATATTAAGAACTGAAACACGCATGAGTCGTGAGATACAAAAGGAGCAAGTCAATTAGGCTTGAAGTTTTTGTTAAAATGTACTCATTTATAGTTTTAAAATTTTATTCAAACTAGTTTATTCATATGATAAACTTAGAAATTCTTGTATAAGTTTGACAAGCAAGCATAAATTACTAGTACACAAACAAGCATTGAGTTGTTAATTGAATGCATTTATTTGCTTACCATCTCATCCACAGGTTATTTGCTAGATAGAAGGTGATCTAATCGTAACAACATCGATTGTAGAAACGGAGTTTTACAATCATATGTGCAAAGTTGATTGAGATATCATAAGTAATTTTCCATCTATTTTTAATCCAATAAAGAAAAATACATTTTGAGGTTGGTGCAGAGCTAACAAACCTATAAAGCAATGTGAAGTTGAATTAACTTTAATGCTTAACATGTTAAAATATCAGCATGCAAAATGAAAGTGTCATAGTTCAGAGTTATCAAAACAAATTTAATTATAGATGTAACCTAGACAAAGGATAAAACAATATAAACAGAGGAAACCAAAGGAAATATCAAAAGTTCAAGCCTTAAGAATCCTAGATTGGGGGCAGAATATGAAACTCCGCCTAGTGCCCATAGAGTTACTTTTTAAAGGACAAATAAAATAAAGCTTATCAGAAGTTGGAGGGAGGAGCCAATTACTAGGGCTGTCAATTTGGCTTGTTGTTCGTGAACAACTCGTGTTTGGCTCGTTAATCAGCTTGTGTTCGACTCGTTTGTTAAGCCTAACGAGCC
>JXCR01090662.1:6481-17724 GCA_002079205.1 Phalaenopsis hybrid cultivar
ATGGATTTGGGTTTAGACCTAAATTAAACCCTTAAGGGTATTTAAGGGTCAAATTTGGGTCTAACTTGAGCTAGCTTTGGGCTAAGCTCAAATTGATTGTTGTTATTTGATAAAAAATGACCTTATAAGAGATTTTCAACAAAAATTGGATGCCAATTTGAGGTCTAAGGCATTCGAAAATGACCTTATAAAGGATTTTCAACAAAAAAGCTAAGCTCAAATTGATTATTGTGTTTGGTCAAAAATGACCTTATAAAAGATTTTCAACAAAAATTAAGCTCAAATTTATTGTTATGTTTGGTCCAAAATGACCTTATAAAGGATTTTCAACAAAAATAAACTTAAATTAAACCCTTAAGGGTCAAATTTGGGTCTAACTTGAGCTAGCTTTGGGCTAAGCTGCCTAAATTAAGCCTTTAAGGGTTAAATTTGGGTCTAACTTGAGCTAGCTTTGGGCTAAGCTCACTCAGATTAAACCCTTAAGGGTCAAATTTGGGTCTAACTTGAGCTAGCTTTGGGCTAAGCTCAAATATGCCCTTAAGGGTCAAATTTGGGTCTAACTTGAGCTAGCTTTGGGCTAAGCTCAAATTCATTGTTTTATGGGTTAAATTTGGGTCTAACTTGAGCTAGCTTTGGGCTAAGCTCAAATTGATTGTTGTTTCTTGGTCAAAAATGACCTTATAAAGGATTTTCAACAAAAATTGGATGACAATTTGAGGTCTAAGGCATTGTGTCAAAAATGACCTTATAAAGGATTTTCAACAAAAATTGGATGCCAATTTGAGGTCTAAGGCATAAAAAATGACCTTATAAAGGATTTTTAACAAAAATTGGATGCCAATTTGAGGTCTAAGGCAATAAAAAATGACCTTATAAAGGATTTTCAACAAAATTTGGATGCCAATTTGAGGTCTAAGGCATTCAAAATGACCTTATAAATAATTTTCAACAAAAATTGGATGCCAATTTGAGGTCTAAGGCATTCACGTCTAACTTGAGCTAGCTTTGGGCTAAGCTCAAATTGATTGTTGTGTTTGGTCAAAAATGACAGAATAGCTTTGGGCTAAGCTCAAATTGATTGTTGTGTTTGGTCAAAAATGACCTTATAAAGGATGTTCAACAAAAAAAATGACCTTATAAGAGATTTTCAACAAAAATTGGATGCCAATTTGAGGTCTAAGGCATTCGAAAATGACCTTATAAAGGATTTTCAACAAAAAGGTCTAAGCTCAAATTGATTGTTTTATTTGATAAAAAATGACCTTATAAGAGATTTTCAACAAAAATTGGATGCCAATTTGAGGTCTAAGGCATTCGAAAATGACCTTATAAAGGATTTTCAACAAAAAAGCTAAGCTCAAATTGATTATTGTGTTTGGTCAAAAATGACCTTATAAAAGATTTTCAACAAAAATTAAGCTCAAATTTATTGTTATGTTTGGTCCAAAATGACCTTATAAAGGATTTTCAACAAAAATACTCAGATTAAACCCTTAAGGGTCAAATTTGGGTCTAACTTGAGCTAGCTTTGGGCTAAGCTCAAATATGCCCTTAAGGGTCAAATTTGGGTCTAACTTGAGCTAGCTTTGGGCTAAGCTCAAATTCATTGTTTTATGGGTTAAATTTGGGTCTAACTTGAGCTAGCTTTGGGCTAAGCTCAAATTGATTGTTGTTTCTTGGTCAAAAATGACCTTATAAAGGATTTTCAACAAAAATTGGATGACAATTTGAGGTCTAAGGCATTGTGTCAAAAATGACCTTATAAAGGATTTTCAACAAAAATTGGATGCCAATTTGAGGTCTAAGGCATAAAAAATGACCTTATAAAGGATTTTTAACAAAAATTGGATGCCAATTTGAGGTCTAAGGCAATAAAAAATGACCTTATAAAGGATTTTCAACAAAATTTGGATGCCAATTTGAGGTCTAAGGCATTCAAAATGACCTTATAAATAATTTTCAACAAAAATTGGATGCCAATTTGAGGTCTAAGGCATTCCGTGTCAAACTTGAGCTAGCTTTGGACTAAGCTCAAATTGATTGTTGTGTTTGGTCACAAATGACAATTTTCAACAAAATTTGGATGCCAATTTGAGGTCTAAGGCATTCAATTGTTGAGATTTGGGGAATTTGGGCTAAGCTCAAATTGATTGTTGTGTTTGGTCAAAAATGACCTTATAAGGGATTTTCATCAAAAATTGGATGCCAATTTGAGATCTAAGGCATTCAATTGTTGAGATTTGGGGTGTTTGCCAATAAACTTTGGATTAAGCTCAAATTTATTGTTGTGTTTGGTCACAAATGACCTTATAAAGGATTTTCAACAAAAAATGGATGCCAATTTGAGGTCTAAGGCATTCAATTGTTGAGATTTGGGGTGTTAGCCAACTAAAATTGGATGCCAATTTGAGATCTAAGGCATTCAATTGTTGAGATTTGGGGTGTTAGCCAATCTTGGGGCTAATTTGGGGATTTTGTCAAAGATGGTCAAATTGACCAAATTGGACCAAGGTGTCGGGGCTAATTTGGGAATTTTATCAAAGATGGTCAAATTGACCAAATTGGACCAAGGTGTAGTTGAACAAAATGAAATTGGGAATATTTTAGATTTATTGGGATTTTTTAGGAATTTTTGGAATTTTTGGATTTTGGGTCATGGAGGGGTATCTTGGTAATTTGGTCATTTTTGGAAATTTTGACAAATTTTGATGTATTCAAGGTGTTTGAAATGGGTTTTGATCAATTTTGGGTATTTTGGCAAAATTTGGGAACATTAGTCAAATTTGGGTCCCAAGGGCAGTTAGGTAATTTGGAGGTGCCTAGGGGCAAAAGACCAAGTTAGGCATTTCAAATAGAATTGGATAAATATCCATTCTAAATGAACCATGGATTAATGTACTGTGAATATATGATGTATCCTAGTTCCAAGTCAACACCTAGAGTTGACCCTAAAGCCAAGTAATCCTATAGAGGCTCTTCTTAAATTCTTTTATAATGATCTTACTTACTAAATGCTAGAGGTTAAGATCAATATGTTGAATTTCAAGTTGAGTAAAAAGAAGAGTTTTGAATTTCTAATAGTGGGGTACCTTTTCTAGTTTAAGACTAGTCAATAGGAAAGTCTTATGGCTAGACCCTAATGGTGAAGGTACCTTTTCTAGTTTTCTAAGACTAGTCAATAGGAAAGTCCTATGGTAGACCTAGGCTTGGTACATTTTCTAGTTTTCTAAGACTAGTCAGTAGGAAAGTCCTATGGCTAGACCTAGGCTAAAAAAGTTTCTAGACCTCAACCAAAAGTGAGGTCAACAAATGGACCCCCAATAGGTGTGGAGCTAGACCTAGGCTATTAAAGAAGTTTCTAGACCTCAACCAAAAGTGAGGTCAACAAATGGACTTTTGATTTTCTAATAGTGGGGTACCTCTTCTAGTTTTCTAAGACTAGTCAATAGGAAAGTCCTATGGCAAGAAGAATTTTGAATTTCTAATTGTGAGGATACCTTTTCTAGTTTTCTAAGACTAGTCAATAGGAAAGTCCTATGGCTAGACCTAGGCAAAATTTCGAGACCTCAACCAAAAGTGAGGTCAACAAATGGACCCCCAATAGGTGTGGTGTGCTGGTCTAGACCCAACAAAAGGTGAGGACAAAACACTTGCAAAGGAAACTCTAGTCCTATAGCGTGGCTTAGAAGGTCAGCTCGATCAGGAGCTCATCACAGCAGGAACAGACAATCAGAGGATTCCTTTCTACTTTACTACATGACAACAATTTGATATGCATCAGAGATGCTCAACCTATTATGTGTACTTGGCATTATATATTTTAGACGTACTTTACTGCATTTTGCACATTGTACTTTTTGAGGCGTTGGCCAACACTTGATCTGTAACGTTTTGTTAGAACAGATTAATGAAGTTTCATTCAAAAATGTGTCTTTTTATCAATTTCTTTTTGTACGATAGATGGAAGCCACAAATCACACGTTGGTTCAAAATTACAACGAACAAAGAACAAAACGACAAACAAAAAAAAAATTTAACGATAATAAAATTTAAACAAAAATAACCAACAAACAAATAACAAAATAACTCTTTTTTTTGAAAAATCAACCAACTAAAATAAAATTTTGAAAACATATTTTGAAAAGTTAATATGATAAAAATAAAAAAAATAAAATAAATCTGTTGAGTGGATTCTCTTGATTTCGGAGTTCCCTACTCTTTTCTCGTGCAGCACAACTATCTTTGTCTGCGCTAATTCACTTCACATCCCGACGGAATTTCACATTTTGTGCAAAAAAAACTCACAATTTTTCACAAATCTTCTTCAACAATGTCAACCTTTTCACATGACACACATCTTTGGATTTAACACCACCAATTCTCATTTTTGAATCAGCCCCTAATTTTTTATTCACCCTTTCTTAGGTCGGTCCTTACCTTCTGACGCTCTCTTTTGAGATTGATCCTTACCTTTCAATTCTCATTTTTTAATCAGCCCCTAATTTTTTATTCACCCTTTTGAGGTAGGTCCTTACCTTCCGACACTCTCTTTCGAGATTCATCACTACCTTTCAAATCTTATTTTTGAATCAGTCCCTAATTTTTGATTCACCCTTTGGAGTTCAGTCCCTATCTTCTGACGCTCTCTTTTGAGATTAATCCTTACCTTTCAATTATCATTTTTGAATCAGTCCCTAATTTATAATTCACCCTTTTGAGGTCGGTCCCTACCTTCTAACGCTCTCTTTTGAGAATGATCACTACCTTTCAATTCTCATTTTTGAATCAGTCCTTAATTTTGATTTACCTTTTTGAGGTCGGTCCTTACCTTCTGACGCTCTCTTTTGAGATTGATCCTTACCTTTCCATTCTCATTTTTAAATCAGTCCTTAATTTCTGATTCACCCTTTTGAGGTCGGTCCTCACCTTTTGACGCTCCCTTTTGAGATTGATTGTTACCTTTTAATTCTCATTTTTGAATCAGTCCCTAATTTTTTATTCACCCTTTTGAGGTTGGTCCTTACCTTCCTATGATCTCTTTTGAGATTGATCATTAACTTTCAATTTATATTTTAGAATTAGTCCTTAATCTCTAATTCACCCTTTTGAGGTTGGTCCCTACCTTCCGACGCACTCTCTTGTGATTGATCCTTAATAGTCAATCCTCATCCTGGGATCAGCCCCTAACTTCTGATTCCTCTCTTTTCATGATCGGTCCTTAACTTTTGACCCTCTTCTACATTAATACCTGAATTTCAAATCTGACCCCGGGGTTAGCACTTACACACTGATTCCCATCTTCTAAAAATTCCTGAAATCTCATAACTCAAAATCCACTCTCCAATCCCAGCGGGAGTCCCTACTTTCTGACTTTGATCAAATATTCACCTGCTATATTCCCAAGTGGAAGCAAATAGAACACACAATCTCACACTCCTTCTATGTCACTTAACTTAGGAGTTTGTATTGGTTTTGTTGATCTCGTCAGTTAACTCCAATACACGCGGTGTGCTTTGCCCAGCACACCCCACCTATTGGGGGTGGGTCCATTTGTTGACCTCATTTTTGGTTGAGGTCTATTGTTCCTCTTTAGTAGCCTAAAGTCTAGCCATAGGACTTCCTGACTATTTCTAGAAAACTAGAAAAGAAACCCTCACCATTAGAAATTCTAAACTCCTCTTTACTCAACTTGAAGTTCCACATAATAGTCCTAACCTCTAGCACTTAGTAGGTGGGGTAATTATGAGGGAGTTCAAAGAGAGCTCATATAGGGTTGTTGAACCTTAGGGTTGACCCTAGGTGTTGGTCTAAAGCTAAAGCACTCATTACAATCACCTCACTCACAATCACTCACAAATGCAAATCCAAAATTTTATTGACTTTGATCCCTTAATACTTTTGGGATACTCATGTAGATGGTCCCCTAAACCCACTGGCCCTATGCTAGGGTTTAGCTAAGACCAGTACATAAAGAACCCAAAATGGGGTTTCCATTGGTCATGGCTTATTTATGGTGGTTGGCACCTCAACTCTACCAAAAAGCCTAACTTAGCTTTTTGCCCCTAAACTCCCCCAAATTACCTAGATACCCTTGGGACCCTAAATTTGGCCAAAATTCTCAAAATTACCTAAAATACCTAAATTTATTCAAAAATCATTTCAAACCTTTTGAAAACACCCAAATTACCTAAAATCACCAAAATTGCCAAATTACCTAAATGCCTCTCCTCGGCCCAAAATTTCAAATATTCCCAAAAATTCCTAAAATTCCCAAAATACTCAAAATATTCCCAATTTCACTTTTCTCAACTACCACATGACCCAATTTGGCCATTTTGACCATCCTTGTCCAAAACCCCAAATTGCCTTTAAAGGCCCAATCTCCCCAAATCCACCTCAGATGTCCATCAAATTGGTCCCCATTTCCCCCAATTTCAATCCTAAACTCAAATTCACCTTCCGTATGACCAATACAAACCAAATCCAACCTTAATTGGCCCATTCACTGAGCCCAATTTTGATCCAAATCAAAAGCCCCAATTTTGGCCACATGCCCTAATATCACCTAATTAAATCCACATCCCACTCAATTTGCCATAATTCATGTTGTAAACTCTTTATAACTTTCCTAAACATCAAACTTGATCTTCAATTGGCCTTGGTGAAGCCTCAATTTCATTTAATTTCAACCTAAATTCGAAAATCCACAAATTTGTCCTAAATTGGCTATGCCTCCAATTTTCACCAAATTGATTGCCTTAACCCTAAAACTAGCAGCCAATTTATGTTGAAAACTCTTCATGGCATTCCTATTGACAATTTTCAATAATAAATTTGGACTTAGCCCAAGGCTAGCCCAATCTAGACCCAAGTCTAGCCCATCATGCCCAAAATGACCAACTCTCCAAAATCCTCCAAATTGACCCCCCAATTGAACTCAAAATCCTTTCAACCCTTCACCAAAAATGTTAATTACAATCATCTACATCAAATGCATGAATTAATTTGGTCAACTAACATGACTAGCCTAGCAAAAACTCAAGTTTTGGTCATTTTAACCCACATTGGACCCATGCACTAAAATTAGCTTAACCACCCCAAAGCCACCAAATTATGACTCCATAGCCATTAGTTGGATCATAGTGACCAAGCTAAACCCCATAAAACCACCTAAGCTAAGCCATGGACCAAAGGTCCCCTAAATCAAGTGATTTTTATTTCATATTTGCTTAAGCGTTGGATATTTTTGCCAAAACTGAACCTCAACTCATTTAATTGATTTGACATATTCCCTTGGCTCACCTGACCACCTAGCCACCTCCCCTAGCTTGGTCGGCTGGCCTAGTGGCTGGNCAATTAATTGGGTCAACTAGCATGACTAGCCTAGCCAAAACTCAAGTTTTGGTCATTTTAACCCACATTGGACCCATGCACTGAAATTAGCTTAACCACCCCAAAGCCACCAAATTAATGACTCCATAGCCATTAGTTGGATAATAGTGACCAAGCTAAACCCCATAAAACCACCTAAGCTAAGCCATGGACCAAAGGTCCCCTAAATCAAGTGATTTTGATTTCTTATTTGCTTAAGCCTTGGATATTTTTGCAAAAACTAAACCTCAACTCATTTAATTGAGTTGACATATTCCCTTGGCTCACCTGACCACCTAGCCACCTCCCCTAGCTTGGTCGGCTGGCCTAATGGCTGCAAAACACTAAATTGTGAGCCACCCCCATGGAATCAAACCCATTTCAAACCTAGAGGCCATCTCATCCAAATAAAATGTTAGAGCCTCTTTGCCCTCCACCTAAGCATCATTTTTCACCCCCTAATTGGCCATGACAGCCACCCTTAAGCCATTTTTATAAAAAGCTCCCCTCCACAGCCATGGGAGGAGAGTTGAAATTTTCTCCGAGAGAGCCCTCTAAATTTCTCACAGAGACTCTTTGAGACCTCCTCAACTCAAGCCAACCACTCTTCCCCACTGATTCCCACTGTGGAAGCTCACTTTTGAGCTCAAACTTCTGCCTAAAACCAAGACAGAGCTCAATACACCTCTACAGTCCTCGAAACTCAAATTAAACTTACTCACACCTTCACCATTATGAAATAAGGAGAGCCCCATCAAATTCCCCTTCCATAGAGACCCTAGCATAGCTCAAACCAACACCTGAAATTGAGCTTGGTCAAATTCATACCTAGACCTTTCACCACACCAAGAGGCTCAATCCCTAGCCTCCTTGGACATCAACAAACGTGCCGAGCACCTCTGATTGAAGCTTCCCTTCTCAGAGCAAATGTATTGAACTCCCTCTCTTCCCGAGCCTATTTTGATTCTCCATTTGATTAGGCTTAATTTCATGGTATCTTAATCGTATAGGTATGTTCCTCTAGTCTAGATGAGCATTTAAAAAAAATTCATTCAATTTGGTTGAGAAATGAGGGAGATATCAAGTCTTGAAGATGGACGGTTCTCTAGCTAGGCCTTTGGGGACGATGATGGAGAGCCGTCTGATCACGCGTTTATCTCATCAATAGATGGGATCAAGACGGACAGCGCTTTCTTACGCGAACCACGGGCCTAGTCACCGCTGAGGTGGATGGCAGCGTCAAATAGGAGTGTGTCGCATGGAGCTTCGGAGTTGCCTAGGATGAGGTTGTGCCGCACGTTTAAATAGATAAATAGGGAATTAAATAAATCATAAAATGCTCCCTAACTTTAAAAGTTTATATCTTGGTGTAGAAAAATCATAAAAATAAAATCAAAATACCCTCTTGCTCAGTGAACAGAGGAAAACAATGTGGAAAAAATTTGAAGTCTAATTGATGCATGCTTTAATTTTAATTAATTATATACTATTTTGAGTCTTTTGATTCTCCATGCATGTAGACATTTCACATGGACTTGAAATTTTAGCATGTTGTTCCTCTGTCTTACGGAACATTTCCTGATTTTTCTAAAGTCAAAGGAGATCTCTAGACAAAGATCCATATTTTTCAAGTCGATGTCTATTATTTGCATAAATTAATCATAATAACTAGCATGTTGCTAAAAAAATTCCAATAAAATTTTGGAAGGTTTGCTATAACTAGAGAACCCTTTAAGAAATATTTCATGGGTTAAGTCATTAATAATACACCTAATTTCCACCAACCCTAAAACACAAAGATAATTAATTTTGGAAAATACAAACATCAAAATACTTGAATTTTGATCTCTTCAGTTTTTCAAGACTTAGAGAACTCCCCATAAAAATTTCAAAACATTTGAATCTCTTTTAATAACTCAGATTAATTTTTCAAGTTAAATGACATTTTTTATACTTAAATGATTTTTAATAATTAAAATATAACTCAAAAAGTTATAAAAATTAGTTTTTGGAGTTTTCTGTGATCAGAGTAATTTTTGAAAATAAATTTGAAATTAAAATAAAAATTCCATTTTCAAGCCTATTTTTAATATTTAAATAATTAAAAAATGATAAAAATCACAAAAATAATTAAATTCATGAAAATTCACTAAATTATTTTATAATTACTTAGGAACAATTGGAATATTTTTCCTAATATTCTAAGTGAAGATATTGAATTTTAAAGCTTAAAATAATTTTTAAAGGCTAAAAATGGATTTTCACTAAAATAATTCTAAAAATTCATAAAAAATTAAAAAAATGTGAAATTTATTTCTCTATATCCCTTGGCATTCTAGAGATTTAATAAAAATATAAAACTTAATTTTCCATCTTTAAAATATTTTATAATTAATAAATACTCCAGAAATTAAAATAATTCTTAAAATTCAAATATAATTCAATAAATCATGAAATTTGGTTCCAACGATTTTGTGGTCTAAGTCTACCTCTAGTAAACATTTAAAGGGATTAGGCTTTGTCATGGTTAAGTTTTGGAATTTTCTTTGAAAAATCCTATTTTTGCATTAAAATAAATATGTAAATTAAATTAAATTTTGACAAATCACATTTTCTCCTCTCATGTTTTAATTGACCCATGAGTGAGGTGGGATGAAAATTTCAAAGTCATTTCGATTAAATTTGACAAATTATGAAATGATAGAGCCTTAGGGGCAAAAGTGTAGTTTTAGAAATTTGGCCTCAATTAGCATTTAGGCTTAATTCAAGGAGGGAAAAAGGTAACCTTTGATTTTAATTAACTTATTTGGATAAATGAGAAACAATGGGATTTATTAGTAGAAACCAACCTCACACTTTCATAATCAAAAGATAAATTTGCAATTCCTTAAATTATTAAAATTTGGAAGTCTAGTCAATTAAATGATCCTAGACTTAGGGGTAATGACTTTGGAAGTTGATAACTCACTAATTTAATACCCCTACTTGATGTTCAAATGACATTTAAGTTCATTGAAAATAAATAATCATTGTCACTTAAAATTCAACTTCTTTCAAAATAATTAAGATATCGACCAAAACCTTAAAGGCTTGGTAGTGACCTAAGCTATATCAAATTTGGTTAAATAAGGAATAGAAAAGTGAACATAATTAAAATTGAACATCTTTAAAACACTACAAGCCCAAATTAAAAAAGTTGGTTGAGTGCCTTGATAACATTAATTTGCCCCTTTTAAGGGTCTTCACCCACATAATTTACAAATAAAATCACACATGATAATTACCCTACTCTTAGGGATAATTGAAATATCAATGTTCATTGAGCATCAAAGGTATTTACAGGATGGATTTATTAAGTAACATAATAAGCTTAAATGAGCTCGAGACTTTTTACCAGGCAGTGAGAGGTAAGCATGGATCTGCTTCTTTCACTATATCTGTTGGATACCTCGGAGGTCTACTAAACTTAATATGTTTTGCTTAACAAAAATCATCCTTAATCAAACTAATAGGGACCCACCAAGATATCACCTAGGTTTAGGTAGGTCACCAAAACTTTACTTTCCTAATTCATATAAAATGCCCTAACATGCATTTTGAGTTTCAGGTGGTGGGACGAGAAGACTCAGTAGGTATGATTTTTATAGTTTACAGTTTCGTCTTTCTTGTACTTTCATACCGTACATTTTATGCTTATAAAACCTGCATGCTAAACAACGATGTCACCCTGCATGAAAACTAAAATTGTTAGAATAGCCACAAAACAAAAACCAAAACTAAAACTAAAATCAACCAAGATAAAATTTACCACACAACATTCAAAATATAAGACAACTTAAAATTTAATCACAAACATCACAAAACTACAACTA
>JXCR01090662.1:20514-34767 GCA_002079205.1 Phalaenopsis hybrid cultivar
TTTCACATCAATGAGCCACCAGCAGCGACGTCGATAATAGATCTAAGAGATCAAGCTACTCTATTGTAAAATGTTTGAATTATTAACCAATCGGTATAGCATGGTGTGGAAACTTTCTTAAGAGTTCTTTAAATTGCTCCCAAGCTTCATAAATAGATTTCCCTTCAAACTGACTAAAATATGTAATATCATTTCTATGCTTCACAGTCTTTAATGGTGGAAAATATTTAGTAAGGAATTTCTGTGCTAAATAACTCCAAGTTTTATTAGATCTAGGTGATAACAAATGTAATCATAGCTTAGCCTTATCCCTCAGTGAGAAGGGAAATATGCTAAGTCTTATAGCATTATCTGATACACCGTCATATTTAAATTTAGCACACAAATTCAGAAAATTGGCAAGATGTAAATTTGGATCTTCAGTTGATGCTCTCCCAAACTGATTATTTGATACCATTTGGACAATAGCAGGTTTTAACTTAAATGAATTAGTCATTACAATGGGTTTTTGAATACTACAATGAAGTTCATCCACCGTAGGGTTTGCATAATCTCTTAAAGGTAAAAAATCTTCAACATTTTGATTATTTTGATTTGTCATTTCTTGAAAATGTTCTAAATTTTTAATTTTTAAAATTTTTCTAATAGTTCTCTCTAATTCAGAATCGTAAGGCACAAGTCCTGCGGAACCTGAATTATGCATACATTACTACCAAACATAATAAAATAAAACAAAATAAAAGGAAATAAAAAAAACACTAACAAAAACTTTAAATAAAAACAACACTACAATATTCCTAAAATAAATCTTAAAGTTTAAATAAGACTTACTAAAAATTTTGCTACCAAAAAACTTTTTTTTTTTTAAATTTTTGCAAATTACTTATATTTTTTCTCCTCCTCTCCAGCAACGGCGCCAATAAATTGATCCTGATTTTCTATATAGATAAATGTAAAATGCAATGTATGCGATTATATGATTAATTTCCTTAATAGTTATTCTTAATTTGCAACGGAGCCAAAAACTTGATCCAAAGCAAAGGCTAGGTAAATTTTTCACCATGAAGCAAAAAACAAAATGCATTTATAATATTTCAATATGGGATACTGTGCAAGTATATGTATCGTTATCAAGTAATATAAAACTTTTTGATTAAGTTTTGAATATCGAACCCATAGTAAGGATTTGATTTAAATAACAAAATACTTAGCAATATATATTCTTACACAAACTTAAGATGCTATAATAGAAATGAAAGTTTGATTCTTTTTGTGATTTACTATAATTGAAAATAAAGTGAGCAACTATTTAACTTAATTAAAATACTTGCAAGTTGAAGGCAATATAGGTAAAATATCTTTTTCCTTGTCATGAATCGGTGATAAATATAGATATTATGTTGTGAAAGTATACTAAATGTGTTGCGCCAAATAGGAACAATAATATTCTTTACCCTTATTAGAGATGTCATAAATAACATTAGCTAATCTATAATTTGAATAGCCTTGAAGACCGGCTAGCACGGAAGATACTAGTTCTCACTCTAGAGTTTCATCTTCTCCCTCCACCTCGGGGCTAAGATCTCGTATCAAAACCTAAAATTATAAATCAAATTGGGGAGTTTAGTCTGTCTCTCTAAAGTCCTCTAATTCTACACGCTTAAAAATATATTTCCCTATTTATTTGCACTCAACCCCATAAACTACATTCTCATTCATGAAATCAATATGTGATTCCAATCATTTGTTTACTGAGACAAAACCATCTTGGATCTTACATGTTCTCACAAAAGTTTTTAACGTCTTAATTGGCCAAATAAGGAAGTAAATGAAGTACAAGGTCTTGAATCATCAAAACTTCTTCCAACATTGAAGACGAATACTTCACACTACTTCCTTTAAACATTTAATCGCTTATCATTTTCAAGACATAGATAAAGAAAACTACTCAGAATTCATGGATAAAAAACAACCACACATGAGTTTAAAAGTAGAAATCAAGCACAAAAACAAGAAATTTAAATTAAAAAACAAGTGTAGTCACAAAGATAAACACTTATCTTAAATTCTCTCCACCAAATATCTTAAAGTTCATTTGAATTCTCTTCCTTCTCTCACAATACAAACTAATACTCAAAATAAAATAAAATAAAGTGAAGGTGGTCGGCGGTGGCGGTGGCAGTGGTTGTAAGCTTTGGTGGGTGGTTGTTGGCTCCTTGGCAGTTAGCTTTGATGATCCAAGCCTTCATTCATAAAATCCAAGGGGTGCATTAGTGTCTCTTCAAAAAGATGTCTCCATTCAATGAATCTTCTAGAAGTTGCCTCCTCATAAGACAATTGAATGAATTTTTGTGTCCATGAGCTATTTCCCATATTTTTATCAAGGGTTGTTTTAAACACCTCTTCAAAATTTGGCTCTAATTAGATATTTCTTCAAGTAACTAACTTTGGCACTTAAACACGAGGTACTTGACGCTTACATGTGGATCATGTGGCGCTTAGGCGCCAATGTTGAGAGCTTAGGCGCCCCAGTTTATTTTGCACATTTGTACCTACAAGAAAAATACACAAATACCTTTCATTAAAGCACAATATCTCAAAAAATATGTATAAAAATGTGTATAAAAATACTATATATTTTAAGTGTATCACTTAATAACTCATTTAAACTAAGTTTAAATGAAAATAGTGGTACCAGAATGGGGGAACCATGTGATCCTAACCGGTGTCGCTATAATCAACGTTAACCCCCCTCCCCCCTCATAATAATTGAACTAAGCTATTCATTTAAACATTTAAATCTCATACTCTAGGAACACTACTTCATCAAGGAGCTTGGAGCTAACTTTGTGGACAACAATCCACAATAGCATGAGTATTTACAACAACACATCTTTTCCCTAGAATTAAATAACAAGCCATAGGACTTTGAGATCGTTTGCTTATGTAAAATCCTCACTTTATCTTTACATATTTGCATAATCATGTTGTGGATTTCAAGCCCTAACTCGTTTTAGGATTCTGAGGTTATCATTTGTTATGACATAAATCTTCCCATATTCCAAGCTATTTGTATGACTATGTCATGCAAAATGTAAGCACTAAATAATAATAATTTGCAGGCTGAAACATTCAATAATATCTTTCCAAAATTGAAGCCAAACCCTAGGATAGCTTGGTAAGTCTCTGAGATTCTCCTCAGAATCTGTGAAAACCACTATTTTATCTCCCTTTGAATTCCTAAAAATCAATGTTCTAAATTTGAGCCATCCCCATTTGACACTTTTTTGTCCGATCTTTTGAGATGCCCTATCCTTTTGAAGTTCTTGAAGATAATATTTTCTAATCTAAATCAAGAGTTTTCTTAGGTGAATTCGAATATCTAAGATGTAATTGACTATAGAGGTTTGCCATTATAGGAAACTTCAAGAACCCAATTTAATATATACCCTATCTAATTCTTCATATTAGATAGGGGAATTTGTCGGTCAATATAAAAAATGATTTTTTGCAGACTAAAATGGATGTCATAAATTCTTCAGTTTATTTAATCAAGCACCACCTGCAAGTAGTGCATCTATCCTTCAAGGTAGATATATTGCTTGTGGTGTTGTGCTCGATCATTTAAACTATTACAAATATGAGATTGATTCGCTTTTGTATTTTCAAAATTAAAATATTACTTTTTCTAAATTATATATATATATATATATATATATATATATATATATATATATATATATNTAGCTATTTCCCACATTTTTATCAAGGGTTGTTTTAAACACCTCTTCAAAATTCGGCTCTAATTAAATATTTCTTCAAGTAACTAACTTTGGCACTTAAGCAAGAGATACTTGGCGCTTACACGTGGATCATGTGGCGCTTAGGCGCCAATGTTGAGAGCTTAGGCGCCCCAGTTTATTTTGCACATTTCTTCACTTTTGCTCTAAATTTGACCCTTTTTCACTTCTTTTAGCATTTCATCCATTTGATTGTACCTACAAGAAAAATACACAAATACATTTCATTAAAGCGCAATATCTCAAAAAATAGGTATAAAAATATGTATAAAAATACTATATATTTTTGGTGTATCACTTAATAACTCATTTAAACTAAGTAAGTTTAAATGAAAATAGTGGTACATAATGGGGGAACCATGTGATTCTAACCGGTGTTGCTATAATCAACGTTAACCCCCCTCCCCCTCATAATAATTGAACTAAGATATTCATTTAAACCTTTAAATCTCATACTCTAGGAATACTACCTCATCAAGGAGCTTGGAGCTAACTTTGTGGACAGCAATCCACAATAGCATGAGTATTTACAACAACACATCTTTTCCCTAGAATTAAATAACAAGCCATAGGACTTCGAGATCGTTTGCTTATGAAAAATCCTCACTTTATCTTTACATATTTGCACAATCATGTTGTGGATTTCAAGCCCTAACTCGTTTTAGGATTCTGAGGTTATCATTTGTTATGACATAAATCTTCCCATCTTCCAAGCTATTTGTATGACTATGTCATGTAAATGTAACCACTAAATAATAATAATTTGCAGGATGAAACATTCAATAATATCTTTCCAAAATTGAAGCCAAACCCTAGGATAGCTTGATAAGTCTCTGAGTTTCTCCTCAGAATCTGTGAAAACCACTATTTTATCTCCCTTTGAATTCCTAAAAATCAATGTTCTAAATTTGAGCCATCCCCATTTGACACTTTTTTGTTCGATTTTTTGAGATGCCCTATCCTTTTGAAGTTCTTGAAGATAATATTTTCTAATCTAAATCGAGAGTTTTCTTAGGTGAATTTGATTATCTAAGATGTAATTAACTATAGAGGTTTGTCGTTATAGGAAACTTCAAGAACCCAATTTAATATATACCCTATCTAATTCTTCATATTAGATAGAGGAATTTGTCGGTCAATATAAAAAATGATTTTTTGCAGACTAAAATGGATGTCATAAATTCTTCAGTTTATTTAATCAAGCACCACCTGCAAGTAGTGCATCTATCCTTCAAGGTAGATATATTGCTCCTGGTGTTGTGCTCGATCATTTAAACTATTACAAATATGAGATTGATTCGCTTTTGTATTTTCAAAATTAAAATATTACTTTTTCTAAATTATATATATATATATATATATATATATATATATATATATATATATATATAAACATCTTTTAAAATCGGGTGTCGGGATATCCTTTCCGACGATTGACAATTTCTAATTTGGTGACATACATCTCCTCAAGCTTCTCCCTACATATTCTCTCTTTTTTTTTATAAAAGGATGATTTTCAATCATTTCTTTTAGGGGATGCCCAGAAATACTCTCGACAAAAAAAAGGCTGCTTACATAATTGTGATGTTCATTTAGTAAGGAAATTAAGGTATATTATCAAGCAGTAGAATCCTAATGCTTTTGGTGTCTATACCAGGTCATAAGACTGAGGCTGAATCATTGTATCTACTAGGGACGGCGACGCCTAGAAGTGCAAGGCCCACAAGACAACATAAACAATTTTTGTAAAGGAATGATGAAGCTAAGAAAAAGGTGATGGCATAAAGTTAATAAATCCTTAAAAGTAAGTAATTAGGTGAGGACACCATGGATCCATCATCCTAAGCTGCAGAGACTCTAAGTCCACCTGGTCGTGAAGCTAGTCTACCTAACCGGACAAGAGCTCCCATGTCAGCAACCTATGAGCTACGTCATCTAAGGTAACCTGGAAGACCTCAAGTCAAAGGAAAGAAACCTCTAATTTCCTACCTTTAAGAGGTTAAAAAGAAGAAAATGACACTTATACTCATTAATTAAAAGATGAAGATGGTGTTAGAATGGAAAGAGGAAGGGGTCTAGCTACAAAGCTCGAACCACCCCATAAAAAACTTATTCCTTATGTGGTTTGAGGATGCCTCCAACACCCTAGTCATGCTAGACAACATCCTAAGTAGAAATACTTTGCATAGCTTTATCGATTGAAGGAGCACGAGGGCTCCTTCTCAGTTCATGTAGATTGATGCGGGTATTTGTAATTAAATTCAAATGTGGAGGCCATATTATGGATGACTTTGGATAGTTCATGTTATGTAAACTCATTTTAAATCTGACCAAAAGCCAAGCAAGAAAAGTAAGTGCATAAATAAAATTGCCCATTTTAAAGTTGTGATATTTTAAACCTAAATTTTTTATATTTTATAATTTTGGAAAGAGTAATTTTAAGTCCTTAACAAGCCTAGATCGCATTTTTGTATGAGCTAGGATAAGCCACAATCAAGATAGAGTAAATGACATGCTCACTAAATAAAGTAAATCTAGCTACATGAATATAAAAAATATGTGATGCCACTAAGTCTGCAACATATCTTAGAAAGCAAGAAAAGCAGTGGAGCTCAGCATATATATGTGCAATCCTAAAACCCATACAATAATGAAAATTTCAAACATATGGTACAGGACATGAGCAAGCTACTCCTAGTTCTCATCATGTGGTTTGGTGTGTGAAGTGCCTTGAAACTCGTGCTTGTACTTTATTTTTTATACAGACTCCCTAAGAATTCTAAGCAAGTTTATGAAGAAGTCCAAAATAGACTCGATCTTTTAAATTTAGAACTTACAATACTTGTGAAATTTTTATTTAAATATGTTTTTCCATAATAGCTTAATTGCATCAGTTTTATTTTAGAATTACAAAATTGTATAAATAATTTAGATCAATTGTAGCTCCAGTATCTGCAAACTGACTAATAACTGGATAAGGAGTGATAGACCAAATGTGATGTAATTTCTTTCATTTGATGTTAGAATCCTAAATTGGTATGAATGTAAATGCTCCTACAAGGTTGCAATAACCCCCTAATATTGTTGCAATAACCCTCATTAACTGATCCTTAATAAATCTGTAGTTCAGCATCAATGACCCTCGCAAAACATCTCCAAAAATACCCCAACCACTTCAGTAACTCCATAGTTTTGCATTAATAATCCTATCTAACAACTCAAGTAATCACCATAGAACATCTTTAATAACGTCGTGACAACCCACCAATAACACCGTGCGGTGAACCACTTCAATAACCTCCATGGTACCACTTCGATAATCCCCACTGAATAACTTCAATAAGTTTGCAATAACTCCCAATAACCCTTCAATAACACCTCTTGCTGAACCTCTCTAATAACGCTGCAGTCATGCTTCATTAACCCCTACAAAATAGTTCAACTAACTACTTCAATAACACCACAATAAAACCCTAATAACATCGCGTGGTGAACTACTCTAATAACCTTTGTGGTTCCACTTCAATAACCTCCACAGAACAAATCTAATAATGCCACAATAACCTCCAATAATCAATCAATAAAACCATTCGGTGAACCACTTCAAGAACCTTTGCAGTTCCACTTTAATAAGCCCCGCAGAACAACTCCAATAAGCTCGCAATAACCCCCAATAACCCCTCAATAACACCGCGTGATGAGCAACTCCAATAATTTTAGGTCCCGCTTCATTAACCCCCACAGAAAAATTCTAATAACCGCTTCAATAACTCCACAATAACCCCCTAATAACATTGTGAGCTGAACCGCTCCAATAACTTCCACGATTCCACTTCAATAACCCTCACAGAAAAAACTCTATTAAGTTCACAATAACCCTTCAACAACCCTACAATAACACCGTAGGGTGAAACGCTCAAGTAGCATTGTGGTCCCACTTCAATAACGCCCATAGAAAAATTTTAATAACTATTTCATTAATGTCGCAGTAACCCATCAATAACACCGCACGGTGAGACGCTCCAATAATGTCATGATACCGCTTCAAGAATGCCCGCAGAATAATTCCAATAACCTCTTCAGTAACGCCGTAATAAACCCTAATAAACTCCCATAACACTGCACAATAAACCACTCAAATAACCTCTACGGTTCCACTTTAATAACCTCGTATAACAACTCTAATAAGTCTCAAATAACATGCCACAGTAACCCTTCAATAACACCTCACGAAGAACCGCTCCAAAAATGCTTCAGTTTTCTATCAATGACCCCCCACCAAACAACTCCAATAACCCCCCAATAACTTATCAATAAGACAAATTGATGGTTGTTAGTGATCTCAGCAGTAGTGATATTGAGGTATTTAGTGATTCGTTTGAGAGTATGAGATCAGCAATGAACTCAATAACCTTGTAAATTAGCTTTAATAACCCCCCAATAACACTGTTATAGACATTATTTGAAGTGTTATTACAACGTTATTAAAGTGTTATTGAAGTTTTTCTGCATGGATTATAGACACGGAACCATGGAGTTATTGGATTAGTTTAGTATTATATCATCGTGACTAAGAGAAAAAGGCATATATCCAATAGACAAGAGCAAGAAGCGAAGACATACTTTAACAAGAGAGGAGCAACATAAAGCTGTCTAGCTTTGATGCATGTTAGACTTCAAAGTTTCAACAATTAATGTTTAATAAAATAAAATGAAAAAAAATTGGAATATAATGTTACCCTCTTGTTCCTCTAATGAAATCAAGCACCAATCACATTATACTTGAGAAGTCCAAAATATCATTACTTACATATGAATTTTATGTTATTTCCTTCATTTAACAAATCTTTTAGCCATCAATTACCTCTTACAAAACACATCATCATCCTCAAAGCCATACGATAATAGAAAATTAAAACTTAAGGTACAATACATGAGCAAGCTACTTCTAGTTCTTATCATGTGGTTTGGTGCGTGAAATTCCTTGAAACTCATGCTTGTACCTTATTTTTTATACAGACTCCCTAAGGATTCTAAACAAGTTTATGAAGAAGTCCAAAATAGACTTGATCTGCAGAAGAGTTAGTACGAGTTTTTTACATGCAATGCATAATGGACAATGCCTGGAGGGAGGAGAGCTTAACATCACCTAACAATAGTTTTAAATCATTATTAGCTATTTTTTTTATTGTTAGGCATAGCTTCCTACATGAAGATCACCCCTAATATACTTGTTTGCATCCTCATATCCAGTAAACACACAAAAATGCATGGCTAGTCTACAAAATAATAAGGAACAATAGTTATACATGAAAAGACTACACAATCACTCAAGTCCTAGCCTACCAAACCATCTAAGTGCAAGGTGTCCTAATCACAACATGTAAGTGTGTGCAGAGTGCAAGGTAACGACTAGTTGTGTGATTGTTATGGGGTCCTTGTAACCAACCATTTTCTAAAGATCCAAGGAATCGAATGTATATCACCCAATGGAGTTTAAAAGAATTCACCTCACATATAGCCTAGCATTGCTAATTACATAATTATAAAATATAACTGACTATTAAATTTGAGTCCATAACATGAGAGGTGACAAATGCTAAAGCTCTTAAAACCTTAGCACAATCATACACGTGTTCATCATAATGTAATAGCTCTCATTGCTCACCGAGAGTTACTCAACAAGCAATGCTAAATAAAACATCATGATCAATAACAAGTCACTCATTTAACAAGTCCAATTTGTTATCAAGATTCGAAGGTAATGCACATGCAATCATGCAACAAGATTTAACATGTCATTATCCATTGATCAAGGTATGAGTGTTCGTCGCCAAATTAGAAATTATCGGCCGTCGGAATGGATATTCCGACGCCGGGTTTTGAAAATTGTTTAATTTATATATATATATATATATATATATTNTTCCGACGATTGACAATTTCTAATTTGGTGACAGACATCTCCTCAAGCTTCTCCCTACATATTCTCTCTTTTTTTTATAAAAGGATGATTTTCAATCATTTATTTTAGGGGATGCCCAGAAATACTCTCGATAAAAAAAAGGCTGCTTACATAATTGTGATTTTCATTTAGTAAGGAAATTAAGGTATATTATCAAGCAGTAGAATGCTAATGCTTTTGGTGTCTATACCAGGTCATAAGACTAAGGCCGAATCATTGTATCTACTAGGGACGGCGACGCCTAGAAGTGCAAGGCCGACAAGACAACATAAACAATTTTTGTAAAGGAATGATGAAGCTCAAAAGAAGGTGATGACATAAAGTTAAGAAATCCTTAAAAAGTAAGTAATTAGGTGAGGACACCATGGATCCATCATCCTAAGCTACAGAGACTCTAAGTCCACCTGGTCGTGAAGCTCGTCTACCTAACCGGACAAGAGCTCCCGTGTCAGCAACCTATGAGCTACGTCATCTAAGGTAACCTGGAAGACCTCAAGTCAAAGGAAAGAAACCTCTAATTTCCTACCTTTAAGAGGTTAAAAAGAAGAAAATGACACTTATACTCATTAATTAAAAGATGAAGATGGTGTTAGAATGGAAAGAGGAAGGGGTCTAGCTACAAAGCTCGAACCACCCCATAAAAAACTTATTCTTTATGTGGTTTGAGGATGCCTCCAACTCCCTAGTCATGCTAGATAACATCCTAAGTAGAAATACTTTGCATAGCTTTATCGATTGAAGGAGCACGAGGGCTCCTTCTCAGTTCATGTAGATTGATGCAGGTATTTGCAATTAAATTCAAATGTGGAGGTCATATTATGGATGACTTTGGATATGTTCATGTTATGTAAACTCATTTTAAATCTGACCAAAGGCAAAGCAAGAAAAGTAAGTGCATAAATAAAATTGCTCATTTTAAAGTTGTGATATTTTAAACCTAAATTTTTTTATATTTTATAATTTTGGAAAGAGTAATTTTAAGTCCTTAACAAGCCTAGATCACATTTTTGTACGAGCTTGGATAAGCCACAATCAAGATAGAGTAAATGACATGCTCACTAAATAAAGTAAATCTAGCTACATGAATATAAAAAATATGTGATGCCACTAAGTCTGCAACATATCTTAGAAAGCAAGAAAAGCAGTGGAGCTCAGCATATATATGTGCAATCCTAAAAGCCATACAATAATAGAAAATTCAAACATATGATACAAGACATGAGCAAGCTACTCCTAGTTCTCATCATGTGGTTTGGTGCGTGAAGTTCCTTGAAACTCGTGCTTGTACTTTATTTTTTATACACTCCCTAAGAATTCTAAGCAAGTTTATAAAGAAGTCCAAAATAGACTCGATCTTTTAAATTTAGAACTTACAATACTTATGCAATTTTTATTCAAATCTGGTTTTCCATAATAGCTTAATTGCATCAGTTTTATTTTAGAATTACAAAATTGTATAAATAATTTAGATCAATTGTAGCTCCAGTATCTGCAAACTGACTAATAACTGGATAAGGAGTGATAGAACTAATGTGATGTAATTTCTTTCATTAGATATTAGAATCCTAAATTGGTATGAATGTAAATGCTCCTACAAGGTTGCAATAACCCCCTAATATTGTTGCAATAACCCTCATTAACTGATCCTTAATAAATCTGTAGTTCAGCATCAATGACCCTCGCAAAACATCTCAAAAAATACCCCAATAACATCGTAATAATTCCTCAATAGCACAGTAGAGTGAACCACTTCAATAACTCCATAGTTTTGCATTAATAACCCTATCTAACAACTCAAGTAATCACCATAGAACATCTTTAATAACGTTGCGACAACCCACCAATAACACCGTACGGTGAACCACTTCAATAACCTCCATGGTACCACTTCGATAATCCCCACTGAATAACTCCAATAAGTTTGCAATAACTCCCAATAACCCTTCAATAACACCTCTTAGTGAACCTCTCTAATAACGCCGCAGTCATGCTTCATTAACCCCTACAAAATAGTTCAACTAACTGCTTCAATAACACCATAATAACATCGCGTGGTGAACTACTCTAATAACCTTTGTGGTTCCACTTCAATAACCTCCACAGAACAAATCTAATAATGCCACAATAACCTCCAATAATCAATCAATAAAACCATTCGGTGAACCACTTCAATAACCTTCGCAGTTCCACTTTAATAACCCCCGCAGAACAACTCCAATAAGCCCGCAATAACCCCTAATAACCCTTCAATAACACCGCGCGATGAGCAACTCCAATAATTTTAGGTCCCGCTTCATTAACCCCCACAGAAAAATTCTAATAGCCTCTTCAATAACTCCACAATAACCCCCTAATAACACTGTGAGGTGAATCGCTCCAATAAATTCCACGATTCCACTTCAATAACCCTCGTAGAAAAAACTCTAATAAGTTCACAATAACCCTTCAACAACCCTACAATAACACCGCAGGGTGAACCGCTCAAGTAGCATTGTGGTCCCACTTCAATAACGCCCACAGAACAATTTTAATAACTGTTTCATTAATGTCGTAGTAACCCTTCAATAACACCGCACGGTGAGACGCTCTAATAATGTCATGATCCCGCTTCAATAACGCCCGCAGAATAATTCCAATAACCTCTTCAGTAACGTCGTAATAAACCCTAATAAACCCCCATAAAACTGTGCAACAAATCACTCAAATAACCTCTACGGTTCCACTTTAATAACCTCGTATAACAACTCTAATAAGTCTCAAATAACAAGTCCTAGTAACCCTTCAATAACACCTCACGAAGAACCGCTCCAAAAATGCCTCAGTTTTCTATCAATAACCCCCCACCAAACAACTCCAATAACCCCCCAATAACTTTTCAATAAGACAAATTGATGGTTGTTAGTGATCTCAGTAGTAGTGATATTGAGGTATTTAGTGATTCGTTTGAGAGTAAGAGATCAGCAATGAACTCAATAACCTCGTAAACTAGCTTTAATAACCCCCCAATAACACTGTTATAGACATTATTTGAAGTGTTATTACAACGTTATTAAAGTGTTATTGAAGTTTTTCTGCATGGATTATAGACACGGAACCATGGAGTTATTGGATTAGTTTAGTATTATATCATCGTGACTAAGAGAAAAAGGCATACATCCAACAGACAAGAGCAAGAAGCAAAGACATACTTTAACAAGAGAGAAGCAACATAAAGCTGTCTAGCTTTGATGCATCTTAGACTTCAAAGTTTCAACAATTAATGTTTAATAAAATAAAATGAAAAAAAAAGGAATATAATGTTACCCTCTTGTTCCTCTAATGAAATCAAGCACCAATCACATTATACTTGAGAAGTCCAAAATATCATTACTTGCATATGAATTTTATGTTAATTCCTCCATTTAACAAATCTTTTAGCCATCAATTACCACTTAAAAAACACATCATCATCCTCAAAGCCATACAATAATAGAAAATTCAAACTTAAGGTACAAGACATGAGCGAGCTACTTCTAGTTCTTATCATGTGGTTTGGTGCGTGAAATTCCTTGAAACTCATGCTTGTACCTTATTTTTTATACAGACTCCCTAAGGATTCTAAACAAATTTATGCAGAAGTCCAAAATAGACTCGATCTGCAGAAGAGTTAGTACGAGTTTTTTACATGCAATGCATAATGGACAATTCCTGGAGGGAGGAGAGCTTAACATCACCTAACAATAGTTTTAAATCATTATTAGCTATTTTTTTATTGTTAGGCATAGGTTCCTACATGAAGATCACCCCTAATATACTTGTTTGCATCCTCATGTCCAGTAAACATACAAAAATGCATGGCTAGTCTACAAAATAATAAGGAACAATAGTTATACATGAAAAGACTACACAATCACTCAAGTCCTAGCCTACCAAACCATCTAAGTGCAAGGTGTCCTAATCACAACATGTAAGTGTGTGCAGAGTGCAAGGTAAAGACTAGTTGTGTGATTGTTATGGGGTCGTTGTAACCAGCCATTTTCTAAAGATCCAAGGAATCGAATGTATATCACCCAATGGAGTTTAAAAGAGTTCGCCTCACATATAGCCTAGCATTGCTAATTACATAATTATAAAATATAACTGACTATTAAATTTGAGTCCATAACATGAGAGGTGACAAATGCTAAAGCTCTTAAAACCTTAGCACAATCATACACGTGTTTATCATAATGTAATAGCTCTCATTGCTCACCGAGAGTTACTCAACAAGCAATGCTCAATAAAACATCATGATCAATAACAAGTCACTCATTTAACAAGTCCAATTTGTTATCATGATACGAAGGTAATGCACATGCAATCATGCAACAAGATTTAGCATGTCATTATCCATTGATCGAGGTATGAGTGTTCATCGCCAAATTAGAAATTATTGTCCGCCGGAATGGATATCCCGACGCCGGGTTTTAAAAATTGTTTAATTTATATATATATATATATATATATATT
>JXCR01090662.1:34856-60512 GCA_002079205.1 Phalaenopsis hybrid cultivar
TATATATATATATAAAATTTGGAAAAATTAATATTTTAAATTTTGAAAATATAAGACCAAATTGATCTCATATCTGCAATAATTTAAATGATCGAGCACAACACCGCAAGTAATATATCTACCTTAAAGGATACATACACTACTTGTGAGTGGTGCTTGATTAAAAAAACTAAAGAAATTATGACATCCGTTTAAGTCTATAAAAAACCATTTTTTATGTTGACCGACAAGTTCCCCTATTTAATATAAAAAATTAAATATGGTTTATATTAAGTTGGGTTCTTAAAATTTCCTAAAAGGGCAAACCTCTATAATTAATTTTATCTTAGATAATCAAAGGCATATAAAAAAACTCTCAATTTAGATCAGGAAACATTGTCTTCAAGAATTTCAAAGGGTGGGAATTTTCAAAGATCGGACAAAGAGTTGTTAAATGGGACGGGCTCAAATTTGGAACATTTATTATAGAATTCGGGAGAGGAAGAACTAGAGAATGTCACAAATCCTGAGGAGAACCTCAGTGACTTCCCAAGCTATCCTATGCTTTGCCTTCAGTTTTGAAGGAAAATTAATTAAATGTTGCATTCTATCAATTTTATTTATTAGGGCTTATGTCTGCATGACACAGCCATGCAAATAGTCTGGAAGATGTGAGGATTTAGGTCATGACAAACAGCAACCTTGAAATCCTAAAACAAGTTAGGGCTTAAATTGTATAGCAAGGTTATACAAAGACCAAAAGATGAGTTGAGGATTTATGTCNCGTCTACATGACACAGTCATACAAATAGTCTGGAAGATGTGAGGATTTAGGTCATGACGAACAACAACCATGAAATCTTAAAACAAGTTAGGGCTTAAATTGTATAGCAAGGTTATACAAAGACCAAAAGATGAGTTGAGGATTTATGTCGCCCTAGGCTGACAACCTCAAAATACTATGGCTTGTTGTTTAATTTTAAGGAAAGATGTGTTGTTGTACATCCTCGTGCTAATGAAAAAGTCTGCCCAAAAAGTTAGCTCCAAGCTCCTCCATGAATTAGTAGTCCTAAATTCTAAGGTTATAGGTTTAAATGATAAGTTAAAGTTTAATCATTGTGAGGGGGTTAAAGTTGATTAGAGCGACATTAGTTAAGATCCTACAGTTACCTCATTCTGGTATCACTATTTTTTTTGAATTTACTTAGCTTAAACGAGTTGTTAAACTCATTTAAACTAGGGAAATCTCGTTAGCAACCATGGGTTGCCTCCTCTGAGGGACTCCTGTAAATTCAAAAGGACATTTTAATTTTAATTTTAGTGACGTTTCAAAGGATTTATGACTACCTTTGAAACTATTTATTTTAGATTTTTAAAATGGTTTTAATTTTTGCAAATAAAGTAAGGTGCACAACCAAGCAGTTATAATATTTTGCAATGGTAAATTACGGTAAATGAAAGGAATTAAATAACATTTTAAAAGAGTACCTGTGATCTTCTTGGCATTCCCACCAAAACATTAGAACTTCTAACAGGTATAGAATTTTGCAAAAACTTAAATAAATTGCAAGAGTAGATGAAGTGTAGTTTCTAATCCCTCAAACCATGACTTAGTGAATCCTGAGATATCTTAGTAGGTGATTTTCTAGAACAAAAATATAATAAGTTCAATTATTCCTTTAAAATATCCAAGAGATCTTAAAATGTCTGGGACACTGACCAAAGGAAAATATGTTGAGATTTTCATACCTTTTTTACACTAATTTTGATGATATTGCACTTTAGAGAAAGGTATTATTGATGTTTTGTTGTAGGTTTGTTGAATTATGGTCATTGGAGCAAAAAGATGCAAAAAGGAGCGAATTTGGAGTAAAAGGGACCAAATATGAAGATTTGATCTTGCGCATCGACGGCGGGCTCGACGCCGCCGATGGCGGGTTTTTCCCGAGAGTCCAGAATTAAATATTCTAGAAGGCCGCCGAAGGCTCCATCGAGGCCGCTGACGGAGAGCACTTCCGTTCTCTCAACAGATGCATTGAATGTGGACAATTTTTTAAGGGTTGCTTGGGCAACACTTGAAAACTCTTCTATAACTTTAAAAGAAACATTTAGAAGCCAAAAAAGTGTGTCCGCTGGGGTGCCTGGGGAGGTTCACTGAGTCTTTGTTGTTTGTGGTGCCCATTAGAGGGTTAGATAATGGTTAGTATTGTGAGGAATTCTTCGAGAGATTGTAAGAGTGGAAGGAAAGTGAGAGATTTCTTCCTCCTTGCTGCTTCAAAGGCGAATTATATGTGTTGTAAAGAAAAGAAGAGATTCAGAGGAACTTCGAGGAGTTTGCTTGGGGAGAAATTAGAGATAAGTTGTATTTACTTATTAAAATTTTTATGAATTTGCTTTTATATATAAATTCCAAGTTTTGTCATATCTTCTCCATGAAATCTTAGTAGTTTTCTCTATCTCTCTCCTTGTCTTAATATTTTGTAAAATGGTGATTTGAATTGGTTATGCCATCAAAATGTTAAAAAAGTTGTGATGATCTTTTCACTTTAATCATAATTTACTATCAATATGGCTAATTGATTTGTTAAAATATGTTGAGTTTTACAACTAAAATGAAGATTACATCCAAGATTTAGGGAGTTCAAAGTCCTTGAAAGTTAGGTGCAAATAAATAGGGAAATAAAAATTATCAGGCGTAGAGTTGGAGATTTTAGAGTGACAGACTAAAATTCTCAATTTGGTCCTATCATTTAGGTGCTGAAGTGTAGATGTTAGCCCTCTAGTGTGGGGAACGCGGGAGCTCTGAAGTGAGAGCTGATATCCTCCCAGCCTAGCCGTAGATTCAGTCCCCAAGCATAGAATTAGTCAATGTTCTTTATGTCTGGTCCAAAGGGTAAGGAATAGGTATGCTCCTATTTGGCACAGTACAATTTGAACTAATTCAATTTATTCATTCACTTAAACTTCTTTACAAGGAGATGGATTCTTTCTTATATATTGAACTTCACATCAGAAACTTTATTAGTAGAATTAGTTATCTAAGAGTTTATTAAAATTACATTCTTATTTCAATTGTCTATTAGTGACAAATATGCAATTTGAACTATATAGTTTTGATTATGTATTGATTTTTTAAATCTTAGTTCGTAGCCTCTAATATTACTCCCTATGGGATCGATATCCAGGACTCCATTAGAGCCCTGTATTACTTGAGAGATACGTATACTTGCATTGATAAGTGTGACTTTATAATAATTGAATATTTTATACACATCTTTATCAAATTTATAACCGCTCTCAAGTTTTTGGTGTCGTTGCCAGAGATTAAATCTTCTAGAAGCAGTATCAAATTCATGTATTTTTAAGCATATATAAAGTCGCTCTCAAACATTTTGCGCCGTTGCCGGGGAGTAAAATTTGATTTTAAAAAAAAAATCATAATTAGAGTAACAGACAAATTAGGACTATTAGAAAACTTTTACTTGAATTACAACTTATTTTCATATTTAGTTAATTGTTTTTCTGTGTACTGATTTCAATTGTATGTGTAAATTTGGACCTGAAAATCTTATACCCAACGATTCGGAATTAGAACGCACTGTTAGAAGAATTAGAAAACTAAGAAAAGAACTTATAAATCCTAACAGAATAGAAAATAATGTGAACAATCAAAGAATAGAAAATGAACATCAACCTTGACCTCTACGAGATTATGCAAATCCTACAGCAGATGAAATTCACTTATTAATCCAAAATCCTGATGTAGTTACTAATTCATTTGAGCTCAAACCTGTTATTATCCAAATGGTACAAAACAATCAATTTGGAGGTACACCAAATGAAGATCCTTTACTGCTAGTTTTTTAAACCTCTGTGCTACCTTTAAATATGACAGAGTTTTGAATGATGCTGTTAGACTTAGACTTTTTTTTTCACTTAGGGATAAGGCTAAGATGTGGTTAAATTCATTAGCACCTGGATCTATTAGAACTTGGGGAGANATGTCGCACTAGGCTGATAACCTCAAAATACTATGGCTTGTTGTTTAATTTTAAGAAAAGATGTGTTGTTGTACATCCTCGTGCTAATGAAAAAGTCTGCCCAAAAAGTTAGCTCCAAGCTCCTCCATGAATTAGTAGTCCTAAAGTCTAAGGTTATAGGTTTAAATGATAAGTCATTGTGAGGGGGTTAAAGTTGATTAGAGCGACATTAGCTAAGATCCTACAGTTCCCTCATTTTGGTATCACTATTTTTTTTGAATTTACTTAGCTTAAACGAGTTGTTAAACCCATTTAAACCAGGGAAATCTCGTTAGCAACCATGGGTTGCCTCCTCTGAGGGACTCCTGTAAATTTAAAAGGACATTTTAATTTTAGTGACGTTTCAAAGGATGTATGACTACCTTTGAAACTATTTATTTTAGATTTTTTAAAATGGTTTTAATTTTTGCAAATAAAGTAAGGTGCACAACCAAGCAGTTATAATATTTTGCAATGGTAAATTACGGCAAATGAAAGGAATTAAATAACACTTTAAAAGCGTACCTGAGATCTTCTCGGCATTCCCACCAAAACGTTAGAACTTCCAACAGGTATAGAATTTTGCAAAAACTTAAATAAATTGCAAGAGTAGATGAAGTGTAGTTTCTAATCCCTCAAACCATGACTTAGTGAATCCCGAGATATCTTAGTAGGTGATTTTCTAGAACAATAATATAATAAGTTCAATTTTTCCTTTAAAATATCCAAGAGATCTTAAAATGGCTGGGACACTGACCAAAGGAAAATATGTTGAGATTTTCATACCTATTTTACACTAATTTTGATGATATTGCATTTTAGAGAAAGGTATTTTTGATATTTTGTTGCAGGTTTGTTGAATTATGGTCATTGGAGCAAAAGCATGCAAAAAGGAGCAAATTTGGAGCAAAAGGGACCAAATATGAAGATTTGATCTTGCGCATCGACGGCGGGCTCGACGCCGCCGATGGCGGGTTTTTCCTGAGAGTCTAGAATTAATTATTCTAGAAGGCCGCCGAAGGTGCTATCGAGGCCGCTGACGGCGAGCACTTCGATTCTCTTAACAGATGCATTGAATGTGGACAATTTTTTAAGGGATGTTTGGGCAACACTTGAAAACTCTTCTATAACTTTAAAAGAAACATTTGGAAGCCAAAAAAGTGTGTCCGCTGGGGTGCCTGGGGAGGTTCACTGAGTCTTTGTTGTTTGTGGTGCCCATTAGAGGGTTAGATAATGATTAGTAATGTGAGGAATTCTTTGAGAGATTGTAAGAGTGGAAGGAAAGTGAGAGATTTCTTCCTCCTTGCTGCTTCAAAGGAGAATTCTATGTGCTGTAAAGAAAAGAAGAGATTCAGAGGAACTTCGAGGAGTTTGTGAGGAGAAATTAGAGATAAGTTGTATTTACTTATTGAAATTTTTATGAATTTGCTTTTATATATAAATTACAAGTTTTGTCATATCTTCTCCATGAAATCTTAGTAGTTTTCTCTATCTCTCTCCTTGTCTTGATATTTTGTAAAATGGTGATTTGAATTGGTTATGCCATCAAAATGTTAAAAAAGTTGTGATGATCTTTTCACTTTAATCATAATTTATTTTGAATATGGCTAATTGATTTGTTAAAACATGTTGAGTTTTACAACTAAATTGAAGATTACATCCAAAATTTAGGGAGTTCAAAGTTCTTGAAAGTTGGGTGCAAATAAATAGGGAAATAAAAATTATCGGGCGTAGAGTTGGAGATTTTAGAGTGAGACTAAAATTCTCAATCTGGTCCTATCATTTGGGTGCTGAAGTGTAGATGTTAGCCCTCAAGCGAGGGGAACGTGGGAGCTCTGAAATGAGAGCTGGTAGCCTCCCAGCCTAGCCGTAGATTCAGTAACCAAGCATAGAATTAGTCAATGTTCTTTATGTCTGGTTCAAAGGGTAAAGAATAGGTATGCTCTTATTTGGCACAGTACAATTTGAACTAATTCAATTTATTCATTCACTTAAACTTCTTTACAAGGAGATGGATTCTTTCCTATATATTGAACTTCACATTAGAAACTTTATTAGTAGAATTAGTTATCTAAGATTTTATTAAAATTACATTTTTATTTCAATTGTCTATTAGTGACAAATATGCAATTTCAACTATATTGTTGTGATTATGTATTGATTTTTTAAATCTTAGTTGGTAGCCTCTAATATACTCCCTATGGGATCGATATCCAAGACTCCATTAGAGCCCTGTATTACTTGAGTGATACGTATACTTGCGTTGATAAGTGTGACTTTGTAATAATTGAATATTTTATACACATCTTTATCAAATCTATAACCGCTGTCAAGTTTTTGGTGTCGTTGCCAGAGATTAAATCTTCAAGCAGCAGTATTAAATTCTTGTATTTTTAAGCATATCTAAAGTCGCTCTCAAACATTTTGCGCCCTTGCCTGGGAGTAAAATTTGATTTTAAAAAAAATCATAATTAGAGTAACAGACAAATTAGGACTATTAGAAAACTTTTACTTGAATTAAAACTTATTTTCATATTTAGTTAACTGTTTTTTTGTGTACTGATTTCAATTGTATGTGTAAATTTGGACCTGAAAATCTTATACCCTACGATTCGGAATTAGAACGCATTGTTAGGAGAATTAGAAAACTAAGAAAAGAACTTATAAATCCTAACATAACAGAAAATAATGTGAAAAATCAAAGAATAGAAAATGAACATCAACCTAGACCTCTACGAGATTATGCAAATCCTACAGCAGATGAAATTCACTTATTAATCCAAAATCCTGATGTAGTTACTAATTCATTTGAGCTCAAACCTGCTATTATCTAAATGGTACAAAACAATCAATTTGGAGGTACACCAAATGAAGATCCTAATTTACACCTCGCTATTTCTTTAGAACTTTGTGCTACCTTTAAATATGACAGAGTTTCGAATGATGCTGTTAGACTTAGACTTTTTTTCTTTTTCACTTAGGGATAAGGCTAAGATGTGGTTAAATTTGTTAGCACCTGGATCTATTAGAACTTGGAGAGAACTTTCACAGAAATTTCTATTCAAATATTTCCCTCCATCCAAAACTGCTAAACTTATAAATGACATAACATCATTTTGTCAGATTGATGGAGAGTCGACATATGAAGCTTGGGAGAGATTTAAAGATCTTCTTAGGAAGTGCCCACATCATTCTTAACCAGATTAGTTGATAATTCAAACTTTTTATAATGGATTAGTGGGATCTCTTAGATCGATTATAGATGTTGCAACTGGTGGTTTTTTAATATCAAAACCTTTTGATGAGGCTTATTCGTTAATAGAAGAGATGGCTACCAACAATTTTTAATGCCCNCTATTCAAATATTTCCCTCCATCCAAAACTGCTAAACTTATAAATGACATAACATCATTTTGTCAGATTGATGGAGAGTCGACATATGAAGCTTGGGAGAGATTTAAAGATCTTCTTAGGAAGTGCCCACATCATTCTTAACCAGATTAGTTGATAATTCAAACTTTTTATAATGGATTAGTGGGATCTCTTAGATCGATTATAGATGTTGCAACTGGTGGTTTTTTAATATCAAAACCTTTTGATGAGGCTTATTCGTTAATAGAAGAGATGGCTACCAACAATTTTTAATGCCCCTCTGAAAGGGTAAATCTTAAAAGAGTAGCTAGTATCAACGATTCTGATGCAATATATATGTTAGTTTCACAGATTGCTGTAATATCAAAGAAATTAGATCATTATGGAATGAATTATTCTCCAACACCTACTATGATGGAAGAGAATTCATTCGGGCAATTTGTGGATGTTCAACCTTCTTATGAGACTTTAAATGCTATTAACAATAGACCCAACAATCATTATTTGAACTATTATAACCCAGGTTGGAAGAATCATCCTAAGTTTAATTGGAATAAAAATTCTTCTACAAATCAACAATGGGCAAAAAACCCAGTAAACCCTTTGGGAAATTCATCCAACCAAAAAAATGTTAATTATAGACCTTCTTATCCTCCAGGATTTAATAGTAACACTCAATTTAAGGAAAAGAAATTGTCCATGGAAGAGTTGATACTGAAAATAGGTCAGCAATTACAAAATCAAGGAAATCAATTATAAATTCAAGGAAACTAGTTACAAAATCAAGGAACTACTATCAAGAATATTGAAAACCAATTGGGTTATATCGCTACTGCGCTTAGTAACCAAACATTGGGAACTTTTCCTAGTACTGTGGAACCAAATCCTAAAAGAAAAGAAAAGATAAAATCAATACAGTTACAAATTGGAAAAGAATTGGAAACAAGAGTGCAGAAAGAAACGGAAACTGAAAAAGAGAAAGTGGATTCAAAAAAAGAAAAGGATCATGAATACCCAGATTTAGAATATCCACTTACACCAATGAAAATTACTGTGGAGAAACCTCCACCACCATTTCCTCAAGATTGAAACAACACAAAAAGGATAAACAATTTCCTAAGTTTATAGAAATTCTTAAGAAATTAACAGTAAATATTCCTTTCGTAGAAGCTTTAGATAAAATGCCCAATTATGTGAAGTTTATGAAAGATATTTTGAACAAGGAAAGGAAGTTCACTGTTAATGAGACTGTTGCACTTAGCGAAGAGTATAGTGCAATTATTCAGAAAAAGCTTCCTGAAAAATTAAATAGGTAGTTTCACTATACCGTGTGCTATCGCTGAAAAATTTTATGGAAGAGCTTTATGTGATTTGGGAGCCAGCATTAATCTTATGCCAGGTAGTTTCACTACACCGCGTGCTATCGGTGAAAGATTTTATGGAAGAGCTTTATGTGATTTGGGAGCCAGCATTAAACTTATGCTTCTATCAATTTTCAAAATATTAGGATTAGGAGAAGTCTCACCTACTTCTGTAACTCTTCAGTAAATTGTTCAGTTACTTATCCTAAGGGAGTTATAGAAGATGTGTTAATAAAGTTGATAAATTTATCTTTCCTATGGATTTTATTGTTTTAGATATGGAGGAAGATAAGGAAATACCTATAATTTTAGGGAGACTTTTTTTAGCTACAAGAAGAGCTATGATAGATGTTCAAAATGGAGAATTAATTATGAGAGTTAATAATCCAGAAGTGACTTTTAACATTGTAAAATCTATGAAATACCTTGGTGTTGAAAGAGATAATGAATGTTTTTGCATGGAAACTAATGAATATCTATTGAACGAGCATTTTAAAGAATATTTTGAAGAGAAAAAAGATTTTGAAGATAAAGATGAAATTATTTTGGATGAAATAGAAATTAAAGAATTAGATTATGTTCAAGAAAGATTTGAGATGTTGGATATTACAGGATATGCTGATAAGAATCTAGTCCCATCAATTATAAAATAACCTGAACTTGAGTTGAAAATATTGCCTAACCACTTGAAGTATGTATTTTTGGGAAACTCATCTACATTACCTATTATTATATCTTCAGATTTAAATGATTTGCAAGAGCAAAGGCTTTTGGATACATTGAAAAGATATAAGAAAGCTTTTGGTTGGACCTTAGCTGATATTAAAGGAATCAATCCTTCGATCTGTATGCATAGAATTATACTAGATGAATAATATAAACCAAGAGTTGATCCATAAAGGAGATTAAACCCAATGATGAAAGAAGTAGTCAAGAAGGAAATTCTGAAATGGTTGGACACTGGAATTATATATCATATTTTGGACAGTGCTTGGGTAAGTCCAATTCATTGTGTTCCTAAGAAAGGAGAGGTGACTGCTGAAGCATAAGAGAATAATGAATTAATATCTATCAAATAAGTTATTGGGTGGCGTATTTGCATTAATTATAGAAAATTAAATACTGTCACTAGGAAAGATCACTTTCCTTTACCATTTTTAGACCAAATAGTGGATAGACATGTTGGGCACAAATATGTTTATTTTTTAGATGGATATACCAGCTGCCATCAAATTCCTATTGCTCCTGAGGATTAAGAAAGGACAACATTTACTAGTACTTTTGGAAATTTTGCTTTTCGAAGAATGCCTTTTGGATTATGTAATGCACCTGCAACATTCCAGAGATGTAACCTTATTTAGTAAGTTAATTGATGATGGATTGGAAGTATTTATGGATGATTTCTCTGTATTTGATTTAGTAAGTTAATTGATGATGGAATAGAAGTGTTTATGGATTATTTCTCTGTATTTGGAACATCATTTGATGCAAGCTTAAATTATCTTGCAAAAGTTTTGAAGTTATGCGAAAGAACTAATTTTGTTCTAATTTGGGAGAAATATCAATTTATGATTGCAGGAGGAATTGTGTTAGGGCACAAAATTTCAGAAAATGGTATGGAAATAGACCCTGTAAAAATTCAAGTTATATCTAAATTAACACCTCCTACTAATGTATGAGGGGTTAGAAGTTTTCTTGGACATGTTGGTTTTTACAGGCGTTATATTAAAGAGTTTTCAAAAATTACCAAACCATTATGCCAACTTTTAGAAAAGGATAAGAAATTTGAGTTTACTGAAAACTCTTTAAATACCTTTGAGTTATTACAAGAAAAGCTAATCATAGCCCCTATAATAGTTTCACCTAACTAGGAGAAACCATTTGAACTGATGTGCGGTGCTAATGATTATGTTATTGGAGTTGTTCTTGGACAAAAGTACGATAAGATTTTAAAGTTATATACTACGCTAGTAAAACTCTTAACGATGCTCAACTTAACTACACTTATTGAAAAAGAGTTACTGGTTATTATGTATGCTTTTAGCAAATTTAGATCTTATTTAATTGGGATTAAATGTGTTGTGCACATTGATCACTCTGCTATTAAATATCTGATGCAAAAGAAGGATGTCAAACCAAGGTTAATTAGATGGATACTTTTGATGCAAGAGTTTTATTTTGTGGTTATTGATAGAAAGGGAACTCATAATCAAATTGCTGATCATTTGTCAAGATTAGAATATCACAAATTATCTGACAACGACAATGAAATTACGGACAGTTTCCCTGATGAACAACTCTATAATATTAATGAGTGGAAAATACCATGGTATGATGATATTGTTAATTATATTATAAGTGATATTTTACCACCTATGCTGTCATTGCAACAGCAGAAAAAATTCATTCATGATGCGAAAGCATATTTTTTGGATGAGCCTTATTTATATAAACAATGTAAGGATCTTATTATGAGAAAATGTGTACCTTTTGAAGAAACTAAACTAATTATTCAGAAATGTCATGATTTTGAATTTGGAGGAAATTTTGGAACTGATAAAATTGCTTATAAAATTTTACAAGTTGGATCTTATTGGCCTACTCTCGTTAGAAATATTTACAGATACATTAAAACTTGTGATCGATGCCAACAAGTAGGCAATATATCTAGAAAAATGAAATGCCTCTGAATTTTATGTTAGAAGTTGAGATCTTTGATGTTTGGGGATAGGATTTCATGGGACCACTTATTCCTTCATCTGGGAACTTATACATATTAGTTGTAGTAAACTACGTTTCAAAGTGGATTGAAGCACAAGCTTTACCTTGTTCTGATGCTAAAAGTNTGATTATAGATGCTGCAACTGGTGGTTCTTTAATATCATAACCTTTTGATGAGGCTTATTCGTTAATAGAAGAGATGGCTACCAACAATTTTTAATGGCCCTAATGTCAAATCCTTTTGATGAGGCTTATTCATTAATAGAAGAGATGACTACCAACAATTTTCAATGGCCCTCGAAAAGGTTAAATCTTAAAAGAGTAGCTAGTATCAACAATTCTGATGCAATATATATGTTAGTTTCACAGATTGTTGTAATATCAAAGAAATTAGATCATTATGGAATGAATTATTCTCCAACACCTACTGTGATGGAAGAGAATTCATCTGGGCAATTTGTGGATGTTCAACCTTCGTATGAGACTTTAAATGAAGAAGAAAATTCATCTGGGCAATTTGTGGATGTTCAACCTTCATATGAGACCTTAAATGCTATGATTGGTGCAATATCAAAGAAATTAGATCATTATGGGATGAATTATTCTTCAACACCTCCTATGATGGACAATATCAAAGAAATTAGATCATTATGGGATGAATTATTCTTCAACACCTCCTATGATGGAAGTAATATCAAGGAAATTAGATCATTATGGGATGAATTATTCTTCAACACCTCCTATGATGGAAGAAGAAATTAGATCATTATGTAATGAATTATTCTCCAACACCTACTATGATGGAAGAGAATTCATTTGGGCAATTTGTGGATGTTCAACCTTCTTATGAGACTTTAAATGCTATTAACAATAGACCCAACAATCCTTATTCAAACTATTATAACCCCACATGAGACTTTAAATGTTATTAATAGACCCAACAACCCTTATTCAAACTATTATAACCCAGGTCTTCATATGAAACCTTAAATGCTATTACTAGACCCAACAACCCATACTTGAACTATTATAACCCAGGTTGGAAGAATCATCCAACAAAGTTTAATTGGAATAAAAATTCTTCTACAAATCAACAATGGGCAAAAAACCCAATAAACCCTTTAGGAAATTCATCCAACCAAGAAAATGTTAATTATAGACCTTCTTATCCTCCAGGATTTAATAACACTCAATTTAAGGAAAAGAAATTGTCCATGGAAGAGTTGATACTGAAAATAGGTCAGCAATTGCAGAATCAAGGAAATCAATTACAAATTTAAGGAAACTAGTTACAAAATCAAGGAACTACTATCAAGAATATTGAAAACCAATTGGGCTATATCGCTACTGCGCTTAGTAACCAAATATTGGAACCTTTTCCTAGTACTGTGGAACCAAATCCTAAAGATCAAGGAAAAGAAAAGATAAAATCAATACAGTTACGAAGTGGAAAAGAATTGGAAACAAGAGTGCAGAAAGAAACGGAAACTGAAAAAGAGAATCAAAAAAAGAAAAGGATCATGAATACCCAGATTTAGAATATCCACTTACACCAATGAAAATTACGGAGAACCTCCACCGCCGTTTCCTCAAAGATTGAAGCAACATAAACAGAATAAACAATTTTCAAAATTTTTAGAAACGCCATTTTTTAAAGATTGAAACAACACAAAAAGGATAAACAATTTCCTAAGTTTATAGAAATTATTAAGAAATTAACAGTAAATATTCCTTTCGTAGAAGCTTTAGAGAAAATGCCCAATTATGTGAACTTTATGAAAGATATTTTGAACAAGGAAAGGAAGTTCACTGTTAATGAGATTGTTGAACTTAGCGAAGAGTGTAGTGCAATTATTCAGAAAAAGCTTCCTGAAAAATTAAAAGATCCTGTATTTAGAGAAGAGTGTAGTGCAATTATTCAGAAAAAGCTTCCTGAAAAATTAAAAGATCCAGGTCTGTTGCACTTAGCGAAGAGTGTAGTGCGATTATTCAGAAAAAGCTTCCTGAAAAATTAAAAGATCCTGGTAGTTTCACTACACCGCGTGCTATCGGTAAAAGATTTTATGGAAGAGCTTTATGTGATTTGGGAGCCAGCATTAATCTTATGCTTCTATCAATTTTCAAAATATTAGGATTAGGAGAAGTCTCACCTACTTCTGTAACTCATCAGTTAGCGAATTGTTCAGTTACTTATTCTAAGGGAGTTATAGAAGATGTGTTAATAAAGTTGATAAATTTATCTTTCCTATGGATTTTATTGTTTTAGATATGGAGGAAGATAAAGAAATTTTAGGGAGACTTTTTTTAGCTACTAGAAGAGCTATGATAGATGTTCAAAATGGAGAATTAATTATGAGAGTTAACAATCAAGAAGTGACTTTTAACATTGGAAAATCTATGAAATACCCTGGTGTTGAAAGAGATAATGAATGTTTTTGCATGGAAACTAATGAACATCTATTGAACGAGCATTTTAAAGAATATTTTGAAGAGAAAAAAGATTTTGAAGACAAAGATGAAATTATTTTGGATGAAATAGAAAATCAAGAATTAGATTATGTTCAGGAAAGATTTGAGATGTTGGATATTACAGGATATGCTGATAAGAATCTAGCCCCATCAATTATAAAATAACCTGAACTTGAGTTGAAAATATTGCCTAAACACTTGAAGTATGTATTTTTAGGAAACTCATCTACATTACCTATTATTATATCTTTAGATTTAAATGATTTGCAAGAGCAAAGACTTTTGGATACATTGAAAAGATATAAGAAAGCTTTTGGTTGGACCTTANGGTGCTAGTGATTATGTTATTGGAGTTGTGCTTGGACAAAAGTATGATAAGATTTTAAAGTTATATACTACGCTAGTAAAACTCTTAACGATGCTCAACTTAATTACTCTTACTGAAAAAGAGTTACTGGCTATTATGTATGCTTTTAACAAATTTAGATCTTATTTAATTGGGATTAAATGTGTTGTGCACACTGATCGCTCTATTATTAAATATCTGATGCAAAAGAAGGATGTCAAACCAAGGTTAATTAGATGGATACTTTTTATGCAAGAATTTTATTTTATGGTTATTGATAGAAAGGGAACTCATAATCAAATTGCTGATCATTTGTCAAGATTAGAATATCACGAATTATCTGACAACGATAATGAAATTACGGACAGTTTCCCTGATGAAAAACTCTATAATATTAATGAGTGGAAAATACCATGGTATGTTGATATTGTTAGTTATATTATAAGTGATATTTTGCCACCTATGTTGTCATTGCAACAGCAGAGAAAATTCATTCATGATGCGAAAGCATATTTTTGGGATGAGCTTTATTTATATAAACAATGTAAGGATCTTATTATGAGAAGATGTGTACCTTTTGAAGAAACTGAACTAATTATTCAGAAATGTCATGATTCTGAAATTGGAGGAAATTTTGGAACTGATAAAATTGCTTATAAAATTTTACAAGTTGGATCTTATTGGCCTACTCTCGTTAGAAATATTTACAGATACATAAAAACTTGTGATCGATGCCAACAAGTAGGCAATATATCTAAAAAAATGAAATGCCTCTGAATTTCATGTTAGAAGTTGAGATCTTCGATGTTTGGGGATAGGATTTCATGGGACCATTTATTCCTTCATCTGGGAACTTATATATATTAGTTGTAGTAAACTACGTTTCAAAGTGGATTGAAGCACAAGCTTTACCTTGTTCTGATGCTAAAAGTGTTTCAAGATTTTTAATGAAAAATATTTTCACGCGATACGGAATGCCAAGAGTGATTATCACTGACGGGGGATCCCATTTCAGGAATAAATACATTCAGAGATTGGCAGAAAAGTTTAATATTATTCATAGAATCTCTACTTCCTATCACCCTCAGACCAACGAGTTAGCTGAAGTTTCTAATAGAGAGATTAAATAAATACCGTAGAAGATTGTAAACCCTAGTAGAGCAGATTGGCCTACTAGACTAGATACTGCATTATAGACTTACAGGACTGCTTACAAAACTCCTATTAGAATGACTCCTTACAAGCTGATTTTTTAAAAGACTTGTCACTTACCAGTAGAATTGGAGCATAAAGTATATTGGGCGATTAAAGAATTCAATTATAATTTGAAAGATATTGGTGAGAAGAGATTGTTACAAATGAATGAATTAGAAGAATTAAGAAATGAATCTTATGATAACGACATAATTTATAAGGAGAAACTAAAGTTATGGCATGATCAGAAGATTAACCAGAAGAACATCAAACCAGGACAAGAAGTTTTGCTTTATAATATAAGGCTGAAGTTATTCTCTGGGAAATTGAAGTCTCGTTGGTTAAGACCCTTTACTGTGACTCGAGTTTATACTTACGGAGCTGTTGAAATTGAAGATCAAAAGAGTGGAATAGATTTAAAGTAAATGGACACAAATTAAAGCCATTTTTTAGGGTAAAAGACCAAATTTTATAGAGGTTTTAATGGTCAGTCAACCTGAATAATATCTGAATAGATCGGGCTAATGGCGTTAAACCAAGCGCTTTTTAGGAGGCAACCCACAGTTATCTTTTTTTTTTCCATTATAGTGTTTTTATTTGAAATTATCATTAGTTTGTGGTAGTATTGAACTCTACTACTCGTATTTAACCTTGAGTCATCATAAAAATTAGATCCATAGAGAAAATTGGAACGCATTCGGACCAGAGTGAAATTGTGAAATTTTTTTTACCTTGGGCACAGACGACGAGCTTGATGCCGCCGACGGCGTGTTTTCCCGAGAGTCCAGACAATTAATTCTCAAGGCTTGCTGATGGCGCCATCGATGTCGTCAACTGTGAGAACGGCGAGATGACAATTTTTGGAGTTTGAAATGTCGGTTTTTGGCTGTTTTAGGCGAGATTTGCTCCCTATAAACTTCCAAACTTTGTTCTTAAATTCATATTACCCAAAAACAAATTGAAACTCTACCAAATTTATCCCTATGGCTTCCAATTCGACTGAAAACCCTAGATTTTGAGTGTTCAACCGGAGAAAGTTCATTAGTTCCGAGGCGCAACGAATCTTCAACAAAGTACTGATAAAGAGGAGATTAATCAAAGAAAGAGGATTCGTAAATCGAGAATTGCGATAGTAATTGAAGAGATGATTGTGTGAAAATAATGGGAAGTGTTGTGCTACACTACTGTCGCCGTAATTGTTCCTGTGGTGAAGGATTTTTATGTTAATTTGCATGAAATCAACTAGGGAGTTGTCTATGTGTGAGGTAGATGGATAACTTTTATTCCTGCACAGATTAACGAGTTATATATGATCGATAATGTTCCTGTCTATCATTATTCCAACTTCATTCCAACAAGAAATCTGATGAATGAGATCTACCAATTTTTTACGGACGAGACGGAAGACTGGGAAATGAGAGAAAACAGGTATGTTAGTTTCTCTGCTACACTTCTAAACCCCATTTCTAAACACTGGCACTTCTTCATTTCAAGAAAACTATTACTGATAATGAGGATCGGTAAAGTTACTAAAGAAAGTGCTATTCTGAATTACTATATCACTATCAATTGATATTGGATCGATAATTGTGAAGTCTGTTTTGGGTCTGATCGTTCATGGATCAACTTATGGACTTGNCGGAGAAGACTGTAAACCCTATTAGAGTAGATTGGCCTACTAGTCTAGATACTGTATTATGGACTTGCAGGACTGCTTACAAAACTCCTATTAGAATGACTCCTTACAAGCTGATTTTTTAAAAGACTTGTCACTTACCAGTAGAATTGGAGCATAAAGTATATTGGGCGATTAAAGAATTCAATTATAATTTGAAAGATGTTGGTGAGAAGAGATTGTTACAAATGAATGAATTAGAAGAATTAAGAAATGAATCTTATGATAACGATAGAATTTATAAGGAGAAACTAAACTTATGGCATGATCAGAAGATTAACCTGAAGAACATCAAACCAAGACAAGAAGTTTTGCTTTATAATATAAGGCTGAAGTTATTCTCTGGGAAATTGAAGTCTCGTTGGTTAGGACCCTTTACTGTGACTCGAGTTTATACTTACGGAGAGTTGAAGATCGGAAGGAAATAGATTTAAATTAAATGGACACAGATTAAAACCATATTATGAGGGTAAAAGACCAAATTGGAAATAGATTTAAAGTGAATGGACACAGATTAAAACCATATTTTGAGGGTAAAAGACCAAGTAAATGGACACAGAATAAAACCATATTATGAGGGTAAAAGACCAAATTTTAAAGAGGTTTTAATGAAATAGATTTAAAGTAAATGGACAGAAATTAAAGCCATTTTTTAGGGTAAAAGACCAAATTTTAAAAAGGTTTTAATGGTCAGTCAACCTGAATAATATCTAAATAGGTCGGGCTAATGGCGTTAAATCAAGCGCTTTATAGGAGGCAACCCACAGTTATCTTTTTTTTTGCCATTATAGTGTTTTTATTTGAAATTATCATTAGTTTGTGGTATTATTGAACTCCACTACTCGTATTTACCCTTGAGTCATCATAAAAATTAGATCCATAGAGAAAATTGGAACGCATTCAGACCAGAGTGAAACTGTGAAATTTTTTTTACCTTGGGCACCGACGACAGGCTTGATGCCGCCGACGGCGTGTTTTCCCGAGAGTCCAGACAATTAATTCTCAAGGCTTGCTGATGGCGCCATCGATGTTGTGAACTGTGAGAACGGCGAGATTATGATTTTTGGAGTTTGAAATGTCAGTTTTTGGCAGTTTTAGGCGAGATTTGCTCCCTATAAACTTCCAAACTCGGTTCTTAAATTCATATTACCCAAAAACAAATTGAAACTCTACCAAATTTATCCCTATGGCTTCCAATTCGACTGAAAACCCTAGATTTCCAGTGTTCAACCGGAGAAAGTTCATTAGTTCTGAGGCGCAACGAATCTTCAACAAAGTACTGATAAAGAGGAGATTAGTCAAAGAAAGAGGATTCGTAAATCAAGAATTGCGATAGTAATTGAAGAGATGATTGTGTGACAACGATGGGAAGTGTTGTGCTACACTACTGTCGCCGTAATCGTTCCTGTGGTGAAGGCTTTTTATGCTAATTTGCATGGAATCAACTAGGGAGTTGTCTATGTGCGAGGTAGATGGATAACTTTTATTCCTGCACAGATTAACGAGTTATATATGATCCAGAATGTTTCTGTCTATCATTATTCCAACTTCATTCCAACAAGAAATCTGATGAATGAGATCTACCAATTTTTGACGGACGAGACGGAAGACTGGGAAATGAGAGAAAACAAGTATGTTAGTTTCTCTATTACACTTCTAAACCCCGTTTCTAAACACTGGCACTTCTTCATTTCAACAAAACTATTACCGACAATGAGGATCGGTAAAGTTACTAAAGAAAGTGCTATTCTGAATTATTATATCACTATCAATTGATATTGGATCGATAATTGTGAAGTCTGTTTTGGGCCTGATTGTTCATGGATCAACTTATGGACTTGGACATCCTTCAACAATCTTCTTACTCTACAGTCAGTTCTAAGTATCTTATGAGAATTGGGAAAAGGTACTTCTACCTTGGAAGCCTTTGGATCCAACCCAGAGGTTCCCAACCAATGAAGATGAGAATGATATGACTATTATTACGGATCAATCGTCTCAAAATTCACTTCCTATTCAGCCTCTAGTTCTAGACAAGACAATAGTGATCCTGCACAGAATCAAGAAACTCGAGAAAGAGGTACATAATGTTATGAATGCAATTAACAATATCTATGATTTTTTTGATCATCTAGACTAGAGGATGAAAGAGCATTTTGATCACTCTGGACATATCGAAGGAAGTTTGATACGATTGATGAGAAAAATGGGATTGATAGAAGAGGACTCTACTGAAGAATTCTCATACCGACCCTTCTATAACCTCTTCATTCATGTTCAATCGATGGGCGATATCAGAGGAGAAATAAGCACTGAATTGAAGGAGTAGTAGATTTACTTTACTACATATATGTCTATATCTATGATTTGATTTGAACTTATGTGTTTGCTTTACTTTTGAATTTTTCTTTTAGATCTCAGTATAGTTGAGATTGNTAGACAAGACACTAGTGATCCTGCACTGAATCAAGAAACTGGAGAAAGAGGTACATAATGTTATGAATGCAATTAACAATATCTCTAATTTTTTTTATCATCTAGACTAGAAGAAGAAAGAGCATTTTGATCACTTTGGACATATCGAAGGAATTTTGATACGATTGATGAGAAAGATGGAATTGATAGAAGAGGACTCTACTGAAGAATTCTCATATCAAACCTCTTCATTCATGTTCAATCGATGGGCAATATCAGAGGAGAAACAAGCACTGAATCGAAGGAGTAGTAGATTTACTTTACTACATATATGTCTATATCTGTGATTTGATTTGAACTTATGTGTTTTCTTTACTTTTGAATTTTTCTTTTAGATCTCAGTATAGTTGAGATTGAGCATTAAATGTTTGTTTTCAGCATTTAGAGTGTTGTGGCTTGGATTGCGACACTGAATTGATGTATTAAGGTTGAGAAAATACCAAACTTATGTGTGTCGTTTAACGTATATTCTAACCCTTGAATTTTATATATAATTGTAATGTTTTGTGTTTTGAATGTTTATTTTTGTTAATACATCATTTAATCACTTAAATTTATGTTCAGAATGATTAAACGAATGTCAAAGAGGATTGAAATTGATCGAAATCGTAAAATTTTGGAATTGAACTAATTTTAAAAATCTCACCGACTGCGCCAACGACGCCGCCGACGATGGATTTTTCCCGAGACTTAGGCTATTTAATTCAACAGAGCTTGCCGACGGCGCTAACTACCCCGTCGAAGGCGAGATACCAAAAAAACACATTTAACCGCAATTTTGACCAGTCAGCCGCCATTATTCATTATCTCCTTCCTCTTAAAAAATGAAAATTTCGATCTAGGGCTTAAAGATCTTGCATTTGGGGCAATTTTAAAGTTTTTAGACGCCGGATTTTATCATCTCTCGGTAAGAGCTTCACTCCAAATTAAAAATATTTGATTTTCACTTTGAATTTCTTTCACATTGAAGAGATCAAAAAAAAATTGAGAATGTGGAGAAAATATTTGGAAGAAATTCATGGAACTTAGTTTTGAACTCCTTGAATTTCTTCCACATTGAGAAGATCCAAAAAAAATTGAGAATGTGGAGAAAATATTTGGAAGAAATTCATGGAATTTAGATTTGAACTCATAGAGTCACTCTTGGAAGCCAATATTTGAGAATTTGAAGTGTATTTCAGAATATTTTGATATAATTTTGATTATATTGAAATGGCTCCATGACAAAACTGGCAACTTGAGTTTGACTAGTCTCGCTTAATCAATGTGAATGCTCAGTCGAGTTTTACTTCAATAATTCAAGGGAAGAAATGTATACAAGATCGTGTTTTTGAGAGTTTGGGAGGAGAAGCCGCACGAGTTATTACAGAATGGAAGTGGGAAAATTTCTGTTATACCACCAATAAGGCTGCTGTGAATGTTTTGAAAGAAATATATGTCAATGTGTTCTATTCCGAGGACAGAGCCGTTCGAGTAAGAGGGTTTTCTGTCGAGTTTAGTGCCGCATGCATTAACGCATTTTATGAAGTCCCAGACTCCTATATCTGTAGTTATGAAACCTTTAGTACAATGGAAGGCCCGCTGAACGATGTCATTAACTTTCTACTGATGGAAAAGGGATATGGAAGATAAAGCAGCGAGAACGGGTAAACTTTTTGCTTCCATGTTGAATGCCACTTCTAAAGTGTGGCACTATTTTATTTCCTCTACTATGTTACCTACCTATCACCATAGTGAGGTAAAAAGAGATAGAGTTATTCTGAATTTTTGTATTTAAAACAATCGGACTATAAATGTGGGGAGAATTATTTATAATAATATTTTGACCACGACAAGGAGTGAATCAAGTGGAGGTTTGGGACATCCTGACCTCATTTATGCACTTTGCCAACTTTATGGAGTTGAACTTGGAGATTATGAAGAATGGGTTTACCCTATGAAACCCATTAGTAAATCTAATTTAAAGACGTATGAATCCCATGACGGATGGAGATCTGGGAGTAGGAGTAAGGAACCATCTACTACTAGAGATATCCCCTGTACTTGTTATGACCTTCCTTCCTCTAGTTCCCCTACCCTTCAAGATTTAATGAAGGAGTTAACCTTGCAGTGAAAGAGTATAGAGAAAATAAATGAAAGAATTGGGGGATTAAAATGTAGACATGATTATGATAGTGAGTAACTACAGAGGCATTCTGACTTCAAGATAGCTTACTACGAAGCTCAGGCCCGAAACTACAGAGGTGAGCCTGATGTTACTTTTCCTGAATNATCACTAAAATTTATGTTTAGAATGATTAAACAAATGTCGAAGAGGATTGAAAATGATCGAAATCGCAAAATTTTGGAATTGAACTAATTTTAAAAATCTCACCGACTGCGCCATTGACGCCGCTGACGACGGATTTTTCCCGAGACTTAGGCTATTTAATTCAATAGAGCTTGCCGACGACGCTAACTACCCCGCCGAAGGCGAGATACCAAAAAAACACATTTAACCGCGATTTTGACCAGTCAACCGCCATTATTCATTATCCCCTTCCTCTTAAAAAATGAAAATTTTGATCTAGGGCTTGAAGATCTTGGATTTGGGGCGATTTTAAAGTTTTTAGACGCCAGATTTTATCATCTCTCGGTAAGAGCTTCACTCCAAATTAAAAATATTTTATTTTCACTTTGAATTTTATTCACATTGAAGAGATCCAAAAAAAAATTGAGAATGTGGAGAAAATATTTGGAAGAAATTCATGGAACTTAGTTTTGAACTCCTTGAATTTCTTCCACATTGAGAAGATCCAAAAAAAATTGAGAATGTGGAGAAAATATTTGGAAGAAATTCATGGAATTTAGATTTGAACTCTTGATCGCTCTTAGAAGCCAATATTTGAGTATTTGAAGTGTATTTCAGAATATTTTTATATAATTTTGATTATATTGAAATGGCTCCACGACAAAACTGGCAACTTGAGTTTGACTAGTCTCGCTTCATCAATGCGAATGCTCAGTCAAGATTTACTTCAATATTTCAAGGGAAGAAATGTATACAAGATCGTGTTTTTGAGAGTCTGGGAGGAGAAGCCGAACGAGTTATTATAGAATGAAAGTGGGAAAATTTATGTTATACCACCAATAAGGCTGCTGTGAATGTTTTGAAAGAATTATATGCCAATGCGTTCTATTCCGAGGACGGAGCCGTTCGAGTAAGAGGGTTTTCTGTTGAGTTTAGTGCCGCATGCATTAACTCATTTTATGAAGTCCCAGACTCCTATATTTGCAGTTATGAAACCTTCAGTACAATGGAAGGCCCGCTGAACGATGTCATTAACTTTCTACTGATGGAAAAGGGATATGAAAGATAAAGCAGTGAGAACGGGTAAACTTTTTTGCTTCCATGTTGAATGCCACATCTAAAGCGTGGCACTATTTTATTTCCTCTACTATGTTACCTACCTATCACCATAGTGAGGTAACAAGAGATAGAGTTATTCTGAATTTTTGTATTCAAAACAATCGGACTATAAATGTGGGGAGAATTATTTATAATAATATTTTGACCACGGCAAGGAGTGAATCAAGTGGAGGTTTGGGACATCCTGACCTCATTTATGCACTTTGCCAACTTTCTGGAGACTTGGAGATTATGAAGAATGGGTTTACCCTATGAAACCCATTAGTAAATCTAATTTAAAGACGTATGAATCCCATGACGGATGGAGATCTGGGAGTAGGAGTAAGGAACCATCTACTACTAGAGATATCCCCTGTACTTGTTATGACCTTCCTTCCTCTAGTTCCCCTACCCTTCAAGATTTAATGAAGGAGTTAACCTTGCAGTGAAAGAGTATAGAGAAAATAAATGAAAGAATTGGGGGATTAAAATGTAGACATGATTATGATAGTGAGTAACTACAGAGGCATTCTGACTTCAAGATAGCTTACTACGAAGCTCAGGCCCGAAACTACAGAGGTGAGCCTGATGTTACTTTTCCTGAATGCCCCCGCTATACTCAACATCAGCCCAATTCACCTGCTGACTAGGGAGATGAGGATATAGTATGGGATTTTGATATATGATAGTGATTGATGTACTTTTATTTTGTGATTTTGTGAGAGAGATAGATGTATGTTTGTTTGTACTTTTATTTTATTCTATATTTTATTTTATGTTTGCAGTTAGATAATTNAGAACCATCTACTACTAGAGATTTCCCCTATACTTGTTATGACCTTCCTTCCTGTAGTTCCCCTACCCTTCAAGATTTAATGAATGAGTTAACCTTGCAGTGAAAGAGTAAAGAGAAAATAAATGAAAGAATTGGGGGATTAAAACGTAGACATGATTATGATATGAGTACCTACAGAGGCATTCTGACTTCAAGATAGCTTACTACGAAGCTCAGGCCCGAAACTATAGAGGTGAGCCTGATGTTACTTTTCCTGAATGCCCCCGTTATACTCAGCATCAGCCCAATCCACCTGCTAACCAGGGAGATGAGGATATAGTATGGGATTTTGATATATGATAGTGATTGATGTACTTTTGTTTTGTGATTTTGTGAGAGAGATAGATGTATGTTTGTTTGTGCTTTTATTTTATTCTATATTTTATTTTATGTTTGCAGTTAGATAATTTTTAATTATTGTTATAAATGTTTAGTATTGTAGTTTGAAATTTGCATGTGTAGTTATAATAGACTCTCATTAATATTTTGTAAAATTGTAATGTGATGTGATTTTTATATTTTCATTTTAATGTATTTATAATTATTTTTATTTAGTATTGTGATGTGTTAGTGAAATATTGTGTTTGTCTAATGTTTAGTTTTATACTTATTTCAAAATTTTTATTACCCAGCAAATTCTCTAATGCTTTATATGTATAGAAAACTTCTAATATTACAGACCATTTAAAGTAAAAATTTTGAGAAGGAACTGCAAAAATTTCAGAAAGATGAAAATGTCTTAAGTACTGAGGTATGATTTATATTTAGAATTTTTCTTTCCATCTGTATCATTCCATATTGAAAAATTTATGTNCTTAAAGTAAAAATTTTGAGAAGGAACTGCAAAATTTTCAGAAAGATGAAAATGCTTTAAGTACTGAGGTGTGATTTATATTTAGAAATTTTCTTTCCACCTGTATCATTCCATATTGAAAAAAATTATGTTTGGGGGAGGGAATAAAAAGATTAACTATTATATGTTCTCAATTTAAATATTTTCAAAAATTATTAATATGATTTTTATATGGTGAATTTAATTCAGATAACTATATTTTGTAGATATTTAAATATTATGGTAGATTTAAAGAAATATTTTTGTAAGAAAAATTAATTTTGTAGATTAAGATATTTAGTATAAGAGAATAAGACTTATAGATTTTGTAAGGAAAATTAATTTTGTAGATTAAGATATTTAGTATAAGAGAATAAGACTATAGTCAACTATTTAAAGTAAAGGAAACTATATTTTGAAGTATTAAGAATCAGGAAATTCATTTGAGAAGAACAATTTAAAGTAATGAAAATTATATTTTGAAATAATAAGAATGTTAGAAATTCATTTGAGAAGAAAATATTAGGACGCAATGATGTAAAAGCTATGAAATATAGGTAAACGAATGTTTTGAGTTTTAAATTTAGGGAAAGAAAAGCGAAGTTTAAAATTATTAAAGGCTATATAGATATAATAGTCTTCACTTGAAAAAGAAAAAGAAAGGATTGACAACAATCCCATAAAAAGAAAAGAAAAATATATAGGATTGAAAGCAATCCAAAATGAATATATATATATATATATATNATTCCTAAACATATATTTATGGAATAACATCTTCTTACTAGTAATGTTCTCATGAAGTTCTATCATTTGAATATTTTAAGTGACTTGATATTACAACATATAGTCATTCTTGAAATGAATAGAAAACTAGAACTCTTAAACTTGATGACTAGATTGTCTTATACCTGCAGAGTTAATTTAATTACTTAAAATTTTTCTGAAAATCTCACTATGGTATTTATTTAAATCAAACTTATAGTATTT
>JXCR01090662.1:60610-111218 GCA_002079205.1 Phalaenopsis hybrid cultivar
AACTATATTTTAATTATTATAATTATTATCATTATTTATTGATTTTAATGATTAAAAAATAAATATTTTTTAATTATAAATTTTTTAATATCCTTATTAATTCTCTCTGAGTCCAGAGAACACAAAGAAACAAATTTTATAACTTTTATTATTTTTTAATTTATTATTATTTTTATTTTAATGAAAAAATAAAGGAAAATACAATTTAAAAAAACTAGAACAAATATTTTAATGAGTCCCAAGTGACCAGGAAGTGATTAGGAATGTTCTGAACCATTTTTGTATTTTGAAATTTTTTAATTATTTTTTATTATTTTTAATTTAAAATAGCTTAAAAATAATGTATTTTTATCAAAAATAATTTTTAATTTTCCTAAATGTTCCTGATCACAAGGAACTCAGAAAATAACTTTTCCTAATTTTTCTATGTATATTTAATTTAATATAATTATCTTTATACAAAATTCAATTTTACCTAAAAAATCAACTTTAGTACTTAAACTTAATTAAATAAATTTCAAATTTTTACAGTGAGTCAACATGATTTTTTGCAATGTGAATTTAATTTTATTAATTTTTAAGTAATATTTAACTCAAATAAATTAATACAAATTAGAAGCATTTAACTAATTACAAAAATATACAAAATTAGCCAAACCATCATGATATTTTCCATAAGCTTCTATGACCATAGGGAACCTACTAAAATTCATCCAATATATTTTTTAAGTGATATTTTAATTTATATAATTAATTTAAGCTAAAATATCTATTCAAGCTTGAAAATTAGTGTTACATGCACAGAGATGCTCTCTGACCTTGGAAAAATCATAGAACATCCTCTTTGTCATGAGGAAGGAACTCTCAAAGTTTTATGGTTTGATGAATAATATTTAATCAATTAAAATTAAAACACCTCACAGGCTATTTAATTAATTAAAAATCAGAGACTCATCAAATAATTTTTATTTTTAGTCCAATTTATTTTCCTCTGTTCACTGAGCAAGAAAGTATTTTTATTTTATTTTTGAGAATTTAATATTCAAAGTTATTAAATTTTAAAGTATTAGCATTTATTTAAATTAATAATCCTTGATTTTTCTATTCATCCCAGTCAAAACCCCAAGGGGTGCTATCTGATTTGGCACCGCCATCTTACTCAGTGCTGACTCAACCCACTGATATTGTTCCGTCTGCTCGTCCGATGCTTCCGCCGGCATTGGATCAACGCACACATGAATGGATGCATCCGTTCATCGTCCTCGATTAACCTAACCCAAAACCGTTCGACNTGCCCTCAAGCGAGGGGAACGTGGGAGCTCCGAAGTGAGAGCCGGTATCCTCCCAGTCTAGCCGCAGATTCAGTAACTAATGATAAGATTAATCAATGTTCTTTATGCCTGGTCCAAAGGGTAAAGAATAGGTATTCTCCTATTTGGTACAATACAATTTCAACTAATTCAATTTATCCATTCACTTAAATTTCTTGACAAGGAGAATGATGTTTTATTATATATTGAACTTCATATTAGAAACTTTATTAGTAGAATTAGTTAATTAAGAGCTTATTAAAATTATATTTTTATTTCAATTGCCTATTAGTGAAAAATATGCAATTTGAACTATATTGTTGTGATTAAGTATTGATTTTTTAAATCTTAGTTCATACTAATATTACTCCCTATGGGATAGTTATCTAGGACTCCATTAGAGCCCTGTATTACTTGAGCTATACGTATATTTGCATTGATAAGTGTGACTTTATAATTATTGAATATTTTATACACATCTTTATCAAATCTATAATCGCTGTCAAGTTTTTGGCGTCGTTGCCGGGGATTTAAATCTTCTAGCAGCAGTTTCAAATTCTTATATTTTTAAGCATATATAAAGTCGCTATCAGACACGACCTTGAACAGCTTTTAAAATCCCTTGAAATGTTCCGAGTTCATTTTAAACTTATTATATTGTTCCATTAATCACCTCAAAATTAAATTATCTCATTATTCAGTGAACCTGGACATTTCAACTATCCCAAGAAAGAAAGGAGGTTAGCTAGTCACTTAGCATTTCATTTGAAAGTTATATGAATGGGTACCCCAAAGGGCAAGTCCAAAGTCATTAAGGATTCTAATTCCCAGAGTCAAAGTAGGGCCCAAAGTTTTTGAAAGTATTTATCAATTAATTAAATCCATCTTCTCTAATATCAATTAAGACAATTCATACATATCAAATATAGTTCACTGTTAGGCGCTCTTAATTTTAATATTTCCTTTTGAAGTAATTTTATAATAATTAAAAATTAACTAAAATGAAGTCTTAATTCTCATTAATATTAGACTTAGTATCAATCACCAATTGGTTGACCTTAAATGAGTGAATTATTATCTTCACAGCTTAAGCCCGTCAGTTTAGGATCATCCTAAAGAATTATCTTCCAAATCATAACAATTATCAAAATTATAATTTTACCCTTATTACGAAAATGATAGCAAATTGGTTTCTACCTTTTAACTCATTATGTTTTAAAAGTCCAAAAAGTTTATTATGATCAATATTAATCATTTACCCTTTGATTAATCCAAAAGTTTAGTTAAGGTATTAAAATCCAAAATTAACTTTTTTTCCTCTAAGGCTCCCTATCTTATAACTTATCAAATGAAACTCAAGTGACATTGAAATTTCCATGAAAACTCGATCATGAATTAATTAAATATCAGAGGAGAAGATGTGGTCTTTTAGATTTTTATTTAATTTATATAATTATTTTAATTCAAAAATAGGATTTTTTAATATTAATTTATTTAATTAATTAAAACAAGATTTTTGGTCATGAGAGAATTATTAGAGGTTCACTTAGGTCAGAGGAACACTTAGACAAAATTTTCATAATTTTTCAAACTATATTTTAATTATTATCATTATTATCATTATTTATTGATTTTAATGATTAAAAAATAAATTTTTTTTAATTATAAATTTTTTTATATTCTTATTAATTCTCTTTGAGTCCAGAGAACACAAAGAAACAAATTTTATAACTTTTATTATTTTTTAAAAAATAAAGGAAAATACAATTTAGAAAAAACTAGAAAAAATATTTTAATGAGTCCCAAGTGACCAGGAAGTGATTAGGAATATTTTGAACCATTTTTGTATTTTGAAATTTTTTTAATTATTTTTTATTATTTTTAATTTAAAATATAGCTTAAAAATAAAGTATTTTTATCAAAAATAATTTTTAATTTTCATAAATGTTCCTGATCACAAGGAACTCAGAAAATAACTTTTCCTAATTTTTCTATGTATATTTAATTTAATATAATTATCTTTATACAAAATACAATTTTACCTAAAAAATCAACTTTAGTAAAACTTAATTAAATAAATTTCAAATTTTTACAGCGAGTCAACATGATTTTTTGCAAAGTGAATTTAATTTTATTAATTTTTAAATAATATTTAACTCAAATAAATTAATACAAATTAGAAGCATTTAACTAATTACAAAAATATACAAAATTAGCCAAACCATCATGATATTTTCCATAAGCTTCTATGACCATAGGGAACCTACTAAAATTCATCCAATATATTTTTTAAGTGATATTTTAATTTATATAATTAATTTAAGCTAAAATATCTATTCAAGCTTGAAAATTAGTGTTACATGCTCAGAGATGCTCTCTGACCTTGAAAAAATCATAGAACATCCCCTTTGTCATGAGGAAGGAACTCCCAAAGTTTTATGGTTTGATGAATAATATTTAATCAATTAAAATTAAAACACCTCACAGGCTATTTAATTAATNACAGAGATGCTCTCTGACCTTGGAAAAATCATAGAACATCCTCTTTGTCATGAGGAAGGAACTCTCAAAGTTTTATGGTTTGATGAATAATATTTAATCAATTAAAATTAAAACACCTCACAGGCTATTTAATTAATTAAAAATCAGAGACTCATCAAATAATTTTTATTTTTAGTCCAATTTATTTTCCTCTGTTCACTGAGCAAGAAAGTATTTTTATTTTATTTTTGAGATTTTAATATTCAAAGTTATTAATTTTTAAAGTATTAGCATTTATTTAAATTAATAATCCTTGATTTTTCTATTCATCCCAGTCAAAACCCCAAGGGGTGCTATCTGATTTGGCACCGCCATCTAACTCAGTGCTGACTCAACCCACTGATATTGTTCCCTCTGCTCGTCTGACGCTTCCGCCGGCGTTGGATCAACGCACACATGAATGGATGCATCCGTTCATCGTCCTCGATTAACCTAACCCAAAAATCGTTCGACTTCTAGACTTAAGATCTTGCTTGATACTCAACCAAATCAAGCCTGATTTGTTTCTACACCTTCATCTACTCAAAACCAATACATCCATAAGGTTACAATGCTATGAAATACAAGTTTACTTCATAAAGGCCCAAACTGAGGTAAAAATTATGATTTAAGTGTTATACCTGAGTCTGAGAGGGGAGGCCTCAATCAGATGCTTGTGGAAGCTTCAGTGGAGTCCAANCCGTTCGACTTCTAGACTTAAGTTCTCGCTTGATACTCAACCAAATCAAGCATGATTTGTTCTACACCTTCATCTACTCAAAACCAATACATCCATAAGGTTACAATGTTATGAAATACAAGTTTACTTCACAAAGGCCCAAACCGAGGTAAAAATTATGGTTTAAGTGTTATACCTGAGTCTGAGAGGGGAGGCCTCAATCAGATGCTTGTGGAAGCTTCAGTGGAGTCCAACAAACCTCCATATGAGTTGTTGGGCTTGGTGAATCATCTAGGTATGATTTTGATTAAAGTGATTTCTAGGTGTTGGTCTTTAGCTATGTTAGAGGCTTTCTATGATGGGACTTTTGTGGGGGATCTACTCGTCTCAAAATTAGGATGGTGTAGCAAGTTTAATTAGACTTTGGTGCAGTGTAGTGGAGTGGGGAATTATGTCATGGTTTCTACAAAGAATTGGCCTGAGAAATTGGCTCAGGGCAGTGGGTTAGGGTGGCTGGAAACATTGGGTTTCCACTCAGGAAGGTCTAGAGGAGCTCAGGTAAGATTTTGGCAGAGTTTTGTTTAGTTTTTGGTTTTCCTCTCCTTTGGAAGTGGAGGAGGTTGGTTTAAATAACCATGGAAGGGGAGGAGCTCAGGGCTTCAATTCAGAAGCACTTGGCTGCCTATGTGTAGGGTTGAAGAGTGCTAAAGACCAATGGGGATGAGTCGCATTTGTTGGGTTAATTTGAGTGCATTTGGGTGAGAGGGCTCTTTTGGTTAGGGGTTTTCCGACCACTAGGCTGGCCGACAAGGCCAGTGGTGGTGGTCAGAGAAGTCAAGGGAGCCAAGAGAGCTTTAATGATGATTAACTCTGAATGGTTAAGGTTGATGGCAAAGATATCTTGGTTAAGACAAATATGGAATAAGATCCCCTAAATCATGGGACCATTGGTTCATGGATCATATAGGGTGGGCTAAGTGGGTCTAGCCTGGTCATTATAGTCAAAATAGTAGCTATGGTGGTTTTGGTTTGATCAATTTGGTTTGGTTTGGTTAACTTNATTTTTAAGTAATATTTAACTCAAATAAATTAATACAAATTAGAAGCATTTAACTAATTACAAAAATATACAAAATTAGCCNAACATAAAGTGAGAAACACGAGCTTTAGCAATACATTCATGATCCTCTTGCATGCATTCCTCCTAAAAATAGGATCTTTATTGAGTTGTAAAACTCATAAGAATACAGGGTCCTACATCCTAAAAGGATTCAATGACTAAAAGGTGGGGTGAGGTAAAATTCATACCCAAACGCTGTAAGAAGATCTTTCCAACATACGAAAGAACAAAGAAAAATGTGACAGGGCAATGAGATGAGAAAAGAAGCCCTAAAAGCTATACAAGCTTTAGGACAAGAAGGCTCCAGATCCCTTTCCAGGGATTAGCCTAGAACGCATATGAGATCATCAGAGCAATGATTTGTAGATGAGAAGCATCAAGAGCAAAAACATCCAAGAGCAGCATTGGCAAGAGCAGTACTTGACGAGCACTTGATTCTAGACTGGAACAAAAAGAAGAAGAAGAAGAAAGGGGTGAATCTTACATTCCAGAGTGAGAACCTTCTGAGTCCTTAGACAAATAAGTTAGAAGGATGCGAATAAGAAGACAAAGACTGTTGAAGAACACATTATTAAGAGAGATTGCAAAAGCCTAGGCATCAAGGAAGTTTAAGATTACTTATTTACAATCTTTTAAAGGAAAGTTATATTCTACTAATCTTGTGCCTTCTTTTGAATTAGCTGCATGTCTATTAAGGGTAAATGACACCTTAACATGTCATTTATTCTTTTTGATGTTAATGAATTAGGCTTACACTGGTTCAACAACTTACCTGCTAGAGTTATCACCTCTATCAAAGAGTTCAAGTGCATGTTCATAACCTAGTTTGCTAGCATGTAAAAGCCATCAAAGAAATCTAAGGCTCTTTGGAAGATCCGTCGGGGCAGCATGGAAAGCCACAGAAGCTTCATCATACATTTCCAATGAGAGATGTTGGACAATCAAAATATGGAACTTAATGGTGCTCACATAGCCTTCGCACAAGGCCTACGTGAAGGTCCATTAAGGTATACACTTGGCTTACGAAAGCCATGAACTTTGGTCGAGCTCTTGGAGTTGACAAACAACCAATTTTTTGCTAGAGAATATAAATTCAACTTGGCTCTTCCATACCATATAAAACCAAAAGGAAATTTTAAAAAGATTTCCGCGGAGGCCGCAAGAACCCAAGGAATAGCTTTGGTAGGAAGAACTTCCAGAACGCCCTTGACAAGTGCTTTTGGCAACATAAGCGTAAAAATAGATAGAAGACTAGTTGTTAGGTGACATACAGGGAGATATGTGTTGACCTCATTTTTTTTGTCACAGTTGACCCACTTGGAATTGTGCACCATGACCTTTTGGTCTAAAGGCAACCATGCCAAAATCTAGTCTGGCGTGATCACACTTGGCCTAGCTGTGGTCAAGCCCTAAAGAAGCAGGATGTGAACATAGCTAGCCCAAGCATGATCACGCTAGGGTATTCCAGGGCATGAGTGGGTCCGACATCAGTGTGGTTAACAACACTTCAGCTCCACTCTGTCGCCACGCTGCGCCCTATTGCCATGCAGAGTAAACGCCATAAAAAATCACTAGGAATCCCTGGAATGATCTGAATTATTGGTCCAAGGCGAACGAATGGTGCAATCTTGGCTTCCTTGCCCATCAACAGGTAGTCTTTCTATTGTCCTAGGACTTGAACTTACACTTCCACATAGACTAAAAGTACTCTAAGAAAAGGAAGAAGGAAGAGAAAAACCTCTGGCGAGCCTTTTACTCTGGTCAGTCTTCTCTCTGGTAGGTCCTCTCTTCCCTCCTCTTTTATTTAAGTTTAATTATTTTTTATTTTAAGTTAAGTTTAGGCTAGCCTAACCCAACTTAATAGCCTTGGATTAGGCTTGGGTTTGGGTTTAGCCTAGGTCGACCGAAACCCTATTTAACCTTAATCCAAATTATAGTCAAGTTTAACCCAACCAAGCCCTGATCTGACCAGAACCTAAACTGCCCTCACCCAAACCTAACTCGACCTGACCCAAAACTAACCTGACCTGATCCAAACCAAATTAGACCTGACTTGAACCTAACTCGACTAGACCCAGATACAACCAAAATCCAACCTAGGTCTAACCGAGTTCAACCTAAGTCAAGTCCAGGTCAGCCCAAATCCAACCCATATCCAACTCAAGTCCAACCCAGGTCAACCCAGGTCAACTCAAGTCTAGCCCTATTCAACTTAGGTCTAACACAAGTTAACTCAAGTCAATTGAAGTCCAACTAAAGTCAAACCATGTCCAAATCAGGTCAACCCAGGTCCAACTCAGGTCCAACCTAGGTCCATCCCAGATCAACTCAGATTCAACCAAGGTATAACCTAGTCCAACCAGGTCCAACCAATTTCTGAACCAGCTGACTACTTTTTATCATACCTCAAGTGAATTTTTTAGTTAATTTGAGTTGGAACCCTAACTTACCCTGCTCAAACTTAACCCAAGTCTAATCCTGACAAGAAATATGTTATTTCATATTTGATTTTCTTGCCTAGTTTTGTGTTTTATATTCTACGTGTAGTCTTTAAAAATACAAAAATAAAAATAACAAAAAAATACATAAAATAGAAAGAAGGATGAAAATATCTCATAAGATGTTTTTCTCTACAAACATCAAAATCAATTCCTAAATAGAATGAAACTCAAAGTCTTAGAAAAAAAATTGTTTTCTCACCACGACTGACAAACCTAAGAATTAAAACAAAACATGAATTAAATTTTGAACTTCAAATAACATTTGAAATAAACTAAAATAAAGAACAAAAATAAAACCTACATAGATCTAACATGAACTTTAAGTTAACTAACTTAGCACCAAAGTGGGGATCACACACTTACCTCAGGCTAGTTTGTGTATAAAAACATAGGTTAGTTTAATAGGTGCCCAAGTTAGTGCTAAGGGCTAGGACATACAAAACTAGTAAGCCTATTCTCTGAGAATAGTGAGAATACCTTAAAATGTTGTAACCCATGGTTACCGGCGAAAGTATTTTAGACAACCTCAAAACTAAAACTCCTCTATGTTACAACATTAAGGGGATTCCTAGTTATGAGGTTGGTTATAGTTGACAAATACCATTGTCGCCAAGATGACGGAAAGCCACATAGATCCTGACCAAGTACATTATTCCCTAGATCTAAATTAGTCCACTCAATAGAATTCCTTGTAGAGTCTAGAGTGTTTTTATTCTAGAAATGCTTCTTACTCGACTTTGTCCTAAACTTATGAATTCTAATCACTTTAGTCAGTCAAATCAAGTTTACCTAGGTTAACTTTTGACTCCTGACCAATTCAAATTGAACATCAGATCTACCTGAATTCTTCAACCATCACTTTTAGGCCTCTTCAATCGGATGGTCCAATCCCTACATTTGAGCATTTCCATGAAATATTTTCATCAACCTACAAGCCCTATTTTTTAAAACCTAATTTGGATCATTTCCTTATCTCCAACACCTTAATTGTGAAAGTCTGACCATTGATGATTTGACTTATTACAATAATTGAGAGTTTTCCTTAGGGTTCATGGCTTTAGAGATGCAATTAACTATGTGGGTTTTCCCTTGTAGAGAATGAGACCCCGTAGTTAAAATAAATCTTATATTACACCCGTAAGGAAAGAGAAAAAGCCTGGTTATGTAAATTGACAAAGATTTTCATCATCCATATGGTCAGACCCATTCTTAAGATAATATTTTCTTTCTTCGGAAGAATATGTTATTCTTCAAAATGTTGTGCCGAGTCATCCAGATAGAAGTCCTCCCAAAAGTTCTATGGTGTGTGGTGGCACACAAAAATCCCCCACCAAGGCTTTTTTCTAGCGACTCTACTGAGAACTCATTCTTCTCTTCATCTTTTGTGATGAGTTAAATTATTCATCCTTCTATTAGATTTTATACGAGTCCACCAAACTTACTTGATCACTTAGGTCTGTCACATATCTTTAATTCATATGTTTTTGACTACTCGTTTAAAATCCTTTTAATCAGTAGTTTCAGGACATGCTCCATCATCAATTCTCTTCACTGAGATTTTTTTCAAATTAAACTCCTTTTTTTAATCATTCTTAGCTACCCAGGGATCCTAAAAAAATATAGAGTGAGAAACACAATATCTTGCAATACCTCCATCATATTCTTCCAGACCTTTTTTCGAAGAATAATATTTTTTATCGGGTTATATGAACTCACGAACAATACGACACCCTACATCCTAAAAGGATTCAAAATTATTTATGAAAAAAATGTATTTAAGAAATATATGAAAGTATTAATAATAAATTAAATGTCCTCCAGAATTTTTTATAAAATCTTCTAACAGAATTTCTATAACTATATGACTAAATAATTTAATTATGTTTTTTTCATAAACTAAGTAAATGTCAGCAGGACTTATTTGAGATGATTTTATTTTTACTTTTTGTATTTTTTTTCCTTTAGGAATACATTTATTTGATATATATTTTTTATTTTTATTTTGTTTTAAAAAATAAATTAACTTATTTTTTGAAATATTTAAAATAATATTTATATATTTTGAGTGTTTTAAATAACAACTGTAACCTAAAAAAAGTAAAATATATGCAAAATAAAATTAAAAAAAAAAAAGTAAAATTGATCCCAACAACCCTTTAATTACAAATAACTGGGCAAGACAAGAAAATAACACCAGCCATAAAAGTGGAAAAAATATTGCACACGGACGGACACCACATGCATCTCTGCATGCGATCAGATAATTTAAGGTCAGGATGTATTTCGGTGGGCCCCACCTAATTTTTTTTTTTAAAAAAAACTGAAATATATCCTGACCGTAGATCACCGTGATCTACGGTAAGGATCGGACACCGCATACAGATAATTTCTCCATAAAAGTGGCCTATCAAGCTTAGGCGGAAAGCTCGCCGGAGAATTGGCCAGAGTCGGCGCCGACAATGGCATGGAAGCCACCACCGAACTAANCAAGTCCAACCTAGGTTCATCCTAGATCAACTCAGATTCAACTAAGGTATAACCTAGTCCAACCAGGTCCAACCGATGTCTGAACCAGCTGACCACTTTTTATCATACCTCAAGTGAATTTTTTAGTTAATTTGAGTTGGAACCCTAACTTACCCTGCTCAACCTTNTAAGTCCAACCTAGGTTCATCCCAGATCAACTCAGATTCAACTAAGGTATAACCTAGTCCAACCAGGTCGAACCGATGTCTGAACCAGCTGACCACTTTATATCATACCTCAAGTGAATTTTTAGTTAATTTGAGTTGGAAACCTAACTTACCCTGCTCAACCTTAACCCAAGTCTAATCCTGGCAAGAAATATGTTATTTCATATTTGATTTTCTTGCCTAGTTTTGTGTTTTATATTCCAGGTGTAGTCTTTAAAAATACAAAATAAAAATAACAAAAAAATACATAAAATAGAAAGAAGGATGAAAATTTCTCATAAGATAGTTTTCTCTACAAACATCAAAATCAATTCCTAAATAGAATGAAACTCAAAGTCTTAGAAAAAAAATTGTTTTCTCACCACGACTGACAAACCTAAGAATTAAAACAAAACATGAATTAAATTTTGAACTTCAAATAACATTCAAAATAAACCAAGATAAAGAACAAAAATAAAACCTACACAGATCTAACATGAACTTTGGGTTAACTAACTTAGCACCAAAGTGGGAATCATACACTTACCTCAGGCTAGCTTGTGTATAGAAACCTAGGTTAGTTTAATAGGTGCTCAAGTTAGTGCTAAGGGCTAGGACATACAAAACTAATAAGCCTATTCTCTGAGAATAGAGAGAATACCTTAGGATGTTGTAACCCATGGTTACTGGCAAAGGTATTTCAGACAACCTCAAAACTAAAACTCCTCTATGCTACAACATTCAAGGGGATTCTTAGTTATGAGGTTGGTTATAGTTGACAAATACCATTGTCTCCAAGATGACGGAAAGCCAAATACATCATGACCAAGTACATTATTCCTAAGATATAGGCTAGTCCACTCTTTAGAATTCCTTGTAGAGTCTAGAGTGTTTTCATTCTAGAACTGCTTCTTACTAGACTTTGTTCTAAACAAATTCTAATCACTTTAGTCAGTAAAATCGAGTTACCTAAGTTAACTTTTGACTCCATCTGACCAATTAAAATTCAACATCAAATCTTTATGACTTCTTCAACCATCACTTTTAGGCCAATTCAATAAGATGGTTCATTTCCTACATTGGAGCATTTCCATGAAATATTTTCATCAAATTACAAGCCCTATTTTTTTTAACCTAATTTGGATCATTTCCTTATCGCCAACACCTTAATTGTGAAAGCCTGACCATTGATGATTTGACTTATTACATTAATTGAGAGTTCTCCTTAGGGTTCATGGCTTTATAGATGTAANGTCGTTCGCGAACAACTCGTATTCGGTTCGTTCGTTAAGAAACGAACACGAACAGTGACTTTATGAGCAATTTCGAACACGAGCTTGTTTCAAACAAACTAAATTTCAAACGAACCAAACACAAACACAAGCTCTGTTCGTTCGTGTTCGGTTCGTTTACACCCCTAAAGAGAAGTGTAAGAATGCTTGGGTTAACCCATTAAGATTGTATATTTCTATTTGGGCAAAGTGTTATATTAATGGAGAGTTATATTATAAAATATGTCATTTTATAGAAGGAAAGATATTGAGGGTGGGCAACTAAGGGTGGGCAATTAAGACAGTTCAGCCCTTCTTAAAAATACCATTGTCATTAATTTTTAAAAGTGAATTATACATTTTTATAGAGGAATTACTTTCCAACAAGGGTTACCAAAATCATTTAGGCATGAGGATCTAACACTTAACAAATTGCTAAGAATAGTCCAAACTTGCAAAGGGAATAAATTGATACTTATTCTTGGAGAAATGAACAAAAGAAGACAAATAGTACAATTCCACAAGCAAAAGTCAATGAATAGTTCAATCTTTAATACATAGATTGTGTTTGTATGTATCTATGTATATATAGGTAAGAAAATCGTAGTGTCTAGCCCAATTAAAATAATTCACTATGTGATTCTAAGTATATATGTCTATTCTGCTCATGAATTAGTGAAGATAAAATTATAGAGTTGATAATCACAGATGTACAAAAATAGTTCAGTGATAATAATTGCAATCGAACTGCAATAAATGTAATTCTTGGCAATAATAACGATAACGGCTCACAAAGACCGTAGTTGATTGTTACTAAGACAATAGTCTACCACAAATGTTGTTAACAGGGGTTATAATTGCATCAGCTTGACGTAGAGGCTATAGTAGAAAGTTTTGATAGTAGTTGGTAATAATGACTTTAATGGAATACTATAATCACAATAGTTGACACGTAGGTTATAGTGGAGGGCTATAATAGTAACTGAATACATATACCTTAATGAGTAGTAGTAATTGGTCATGTAGGTCGTAGTAAAGAGCTGCAATAACACGATTTGATCACAAAGTCATGGTTGGGGCTAAACCAGATGGTGGTCATTGCAACCGTTTTCTTGGATTTTCTATTACATTGGAGACATCACTTGTCGATATATGATGTAAGGAGTTGACATTAGAAGTCCAGAGAAAGTCATCATATTATGAGTAAAACAATTATAAGCAGTTGTCACTGAAAGTTATCGTCATATCAAAGATCCGACATTGTTCGTTACCCATATTTGAAATGCATCATTACACCATATTCAAAGTGCATCGTTATATCATATTCAGGGAACGTTGTTATATTGTATTCAGGGTACATTGTTACACCATATTCATGTGCTTAGCTAAATTGTATTTAGGGTGCGTCACTACACCATATTTATGGTAAGTCTTTACATCGTATTTAGGGTATGTCGTTACACCGTATTCATGGTGTATCACTACACTATATTTAGAGTTTCTCATTATATCATAGTTGGGGACTTTGCTAGATCGCATTCAGGGTATTTCATAACACTATGTTGAAGGTATTTTGTTACACTATATTCAGAACACGACGCTAGACGACCTTTGAGGTATTTAACTACATCGCATTTGGGATGCTTTGTTACACCACAACATTCACTAATGGCAACAAGCTGAGGGTAGCTGACAATTGTCTTTGATGGGTGGTGGTTGATAGTTGGTGACGACTACGAAGACCAGAAGGAATCATCAGGACTTCAGTCCAGAATGACTGTAGAATTCCACTTCTTCCCCTTTTCCCTCTCTAGTGAAGAGAGGATGTTTATTTATAGACTATGCGGGAGGGGCATTATCGTCATTCAGTAAATAACTCCCGTAACCATTCGATCGAATAACTCACTTGATTCCCCTTTATAATAGAAAGTATTTTGATGATTTGAAAGTCTTAATGATCTCAAAATTTTGTGATCTTTGTCTCATTGAATTCCTTTTATCGAAATGCTTGATTTGACAATAGGTACATCAATTTTGAAGTTCATTTGATTCTCCAATTAACCAAGCCAAAACCTCCAAATATGATTTAACAGTTTGATAAAAACTTAATTTTGACTCGAATTGAATCAATTTTGGTTTTATTATGGTCTGTCTTGCTAAGTCAGTAAGTTTGACAAAAAGTTTGTTGAAATCAAAGTTTTGAATGATTTTTAATTTGACTTTAAATATTTCTTGCTTAAATTTGTCTGGAGATTCGTATCGAATACCTTGAGATTCATGTTAAATGATAAGAGTAATTTATTGATGACACATCAATTTTGATATTCTTTAAAGAGTAACCAATCCAATAAATACATAAAATTTTCAACGGCATGTAAATCCCCTCAAAAACTTACTTGCGGTATGACATTATGTTACCTTTTTTATAATAATCCCGTCTTGCGAAACAACTAACTGCCAAGCCCTGAAACGGCTTGCCCCGGTTTACAATAACTTGTAATAAATACCAAAAAATGGGAATTGTCCGCACTCCACACTAAACCCTATAAATACCATAACCGGGGGGTCATTAATCCCTCCGCCCGGCTTCTTTTGGCTAATGGTTCGACTCGCTCTCTCACTCGAGTCGCCGCCGAGCATCTGATCTTCTCGGTAGAGAAGATGACAAAGATTTACCCTAATTTGTCGCTCCCCAAATCTCCTGCGTCGTCCATTTTCATTTCCGCCGGAGAGGAGCCGGCCGTCCTTACGGTATGGCGGAAGTCTCTTCTATTCAACTGCAGCGGCTTCACCGTCTACGATTCCACGGGTAACCTCCTCTACCGCGTCGACAACTATTCCTTATCCAGCCTTAACGAAATCGTTCTCATGGACGCCATCGGCAAACCTCTCTACACCGTCCGTCGAAAGGTTCTACATCCCCCCATCGATTTTCCCCAATTTTTTTTTTTTATGGAAACCGATCGTCCCTGAGTTTATTCATTCTTTCCTCTGCTTTGATGCAGCGATTTACTCTTACGGATCAGTGGAACATCTACAAGGGGGAAGCAGTAGCGGCGCCGAGGCCGATCTTCTCGGCGCGGAAGCATGTTTCGCTTNTACACCGTCCGTCGAAAGGTACTAAATCCCCCCTCGATTTTCCCAATTTTTTTTTATAGAAACCGTTCGTCCCTTAGTTTATTCATTCTTGCCTCTACTTCGATGCAGCGATTCACTCTTACGGATCAATGGAACATCTACAAGGGGGAAGCAGTAGCAGCGCCGAGGCCGATCTTCTCGGCGCGGAAGCATGTTTCGCTTGTCCGATCAAAATCACTGGCTCACGTGATCCCCTGCAGCACCGCCGGCAAGTTCGCCGAGGCGATGTACGACGTAGAGGGTTCATTTTCGCAGAGATCGTGTGTAGTATACGACGAGAGGCATAAACCAGTGGCGGAGATTCAACGGAAGGAGACGGTCGGCGACGATGTATTTCGCCTCGTCGTGCAGCCGGGTTTCGACGCCGCACTGGCCATGGCGTTCGTGATTCTTCTCGAGAGGATGTGTGTGTCGCGGGTCGCGTCGATTAAGGGCTGAGATTTTCACTCTCTGATGATGAACGGTGGTGATTTCTGGTTTTGATGTCGGGGATGTTTTTGTGGTTTTTTGTCAATAACCTTGTAGGGGTTGCCTATATTTGTGATTCGTGGAGTTTTTTTTTTTTTTTAATTTATTTTTTATTTTTTGGTACCTGAGAGGGTGTGGTTTGTAATTTGTAAATTGTTGCCCCGATAGTTTTAACTGAACTGATTGACCCTGAATGATTATGAAATAAATTGAAAGAATTCTCAAATGACATGCATATTACTTCTGCCGGATGCAAAGCTCGACAAAGCGGATATGTTGCGGTTTAGTGGTAGGAAAAATTTTACATCGGATCTTCTAACGTTGAGTTATGTTCGGAGTCCACTGATATGCGGACACCTGGAGATGAGAAAAAAAATGATTTTGTGCAGGAGAATATTTCTCCTGTGTTATTTCGTATTATTCATGTGTTATTTTGGTAATATTCATGTGTTAATGTGTTTTGGGAATATTCTCTATGTTATAATAACACAATAACACATCAATAACACGTGAATAACGCAGAATAACACAAAAAAAATATTCTCCTGTGTTACCGGGCCGGATCACAGGAAAGCGAGCACGTTTTCTTGAAGCCACGTGTCTGTATATGAGTGGACTCTAAACGTAGCTATACGTTAGGAGTCTTGATGTATTAAAATTAATAATATAATAAATATTAGAATTATTTAATATAATAATAATTATTATTTTATTAAATCAATAATATATAAGTGCTTCTGATTATGTTGAATATGATTTACATAAAATTTAAAGATGTAATATTTTATTTATTTTTTAAAATAATTTTTATAGTCATCCCAATCAAATCAATAGGCCTGGCCCTGACCTGACTTTTAAAAAATATGGAGTTCGCTACTAGGTTAAGTAGGTACCGAATATGCTTAATATACTAATTTTAATATTATACAATTGTTGAGGAAGAAAAGTTTTTCGAACTATTAACCATGTGTCTGCATATTTAGCGGTTGTCATGTAATTATACAATTAAATCCTTTTTTTTTTCAAATAAATAATTTAAAGTAATAGTGTATTTAATTTCTGTAATTTATTGATAAAAATTATATATATATGAGTTTCATATTTAGAGCGGGAAATAGACCGGCTAATTGGTTGGCTAATGCCGGTTATACTTGTAACAATATTTTGGTTGGTACAGTGCCGTCTCAGGCTATACAATTTGATCTTTAGGGATTTTTATGATGCCCCGTTTGTTCGGCCCTAGTTTGTTTGCTTCTTTACTCTCGGTTTGGTGGTATGGGACAGGGTGTTTTGTTTTATTCATTCTTTCGTTTGGTGAAGTGGGGAGGCGTTTCTCGGTGCATTTTTTTCTTCTTGTTGTTGTTTCTTTTGGATGGGGTTTGATGCCTGCTATGCACCTCTATTGTAACATGTCATCTTTGTATCTTGTGGAGGTTGTATGTAATTATAGTTCAGTTGGTGGAGCCCATCCGTTTTGCTTGGCCTACCAGAACTTTGAGTAATCTAATGATGAATGTTTTTTGCATTTGTTTTCTGCTAACCTTGTGACTAGATACTGTGCTCTTGGGTGGCAATTGCTGTGGAACTAGCTTGTTTTTTTGGAGGAGGTTACGGCTTCTGCTTCTTCGGTTTTGTGCTTTTCTATTTGATGCTATGCTTTCTGTGTTGCCTGAAACAATTGACGACTGCGTTTACGAGTTTCCTGTCTGATTTCCCTGTTTGCTGCCTTAATTGCTTGAAAGGTTTTTGTGCTACTGCGGCTCTTTCTCTTTGCTGTGTTATTTTTGGTATAGGTCTTCTTTTTTTTGCCTCGAAAGTTCCTTCAAGCATAGGTTCAAACTGCTCGGATATTATGGAGCATCTTTCGGTTTTGGATTTTTTGATACAGATACCTAGGTATAGGTTTTTGTGTTTTGGGTATACGATTTTGTATTTAGTTTTATTTTTAAGTGGAGTTCTAATGTGGTCGAGAAACTCCCCATATGCGTGTGTATTGTATTTTTCGGTTTTTTAGCTTTGGGAGATCCTCTTTCACCATCATCTTTGTACTCAACCTTTGTGATTAACTTGTATAATGCTCATTTCCCTAATATATATATATATANGCTAATGCCGGTTCTACTTCTAACAATATTTTGGTTGGTACAGTGCCGCCTCAGGCTTTATACAATTTGATCTTTGGGGATCTTTATGATGCCTCGTTTGTTCGACCCTAGTTTGTTTGCTTCTTTACTCTCGGTTTGGTGGCATGGGACAGAGTGTTTTGTTTTATGCATTCTTTTCATTTGGTGAAGTGGGGAGACGTTTTTGGGTGCATTTTTTTTTTCTTATTGCTGTTTCTTTTGGATGGGGTTTGTTGCCTGCTATGCACCTCTACTGTAACATGTCATATTTGTATCTTATGGAGGTTGTTTGTAATTATAGTTCAGTTGGTGGAGCCTATCCTTTTTGCTTGGACTACCAGAGCTTTGAGTAATCTAATGATGAATGCTTTTTGCGTTCTATTTTCCGCTAACCTTGTGACCAGATATTGTGCTCTTGGGTGGCAATTACTGTCGAACTAGCTTGTTTTTTTGGAGGAGCTTACGGCTTCTGCTGCTTCGGTTTTGGGCCTTTTCTATTTGATGCTATGCTTTCTATGTTGCCTGGAACAATTGACGATTGCGTTTACGAGTTTCCCGTCTGATTTCCCTGTTTGCTGCCTTAATTGCTTGAAAGGTTTTTGTGCTACTGCGATTCTTTCTCTTTGCTGTTTTATTTTTGGTACAAGTCTTCTTCTTTTTGCCTCAAAAGATCCTTCAAGCATAGGTTCAAACTGCTCGGATATTATGGAGCATCTTTCGGTTTTGGATCATTTGGTACAGATATCTGGGTATAGGTTTTTGTGTTTTGGGTATACGATTTTGTATTCAGTTGTATTTTTGAGTAGAGTTGTAATGTGGTCGAGGAATTCCCATATGGGTGTTTATTGTATTTTTTGGTTTTTTAACTTTGGGAGATACTCTTTCACCATCATCTTCGTACTCAACCTTTGTGATTAACATGTAGGGAGCAGTATAATGCTTCTTTCCCTAATATATATATATATATATANAATTAATGGTATTTGGTGTCTCTTGACAAAAAAGTTTTTTTTTTTTTTAATATGGAAGAATTCCTTTTCTCTGAAGAGAAAGAATTAACGCCATGAAAAATTGCAATGTAAGAATATGACCAAATAAAAATAATTCTTTTACATGCAGGGCTCTCAAAACTTTTATATTTACATATAAATCAGACAAATCTTCCTGTTTAAGCATATAGCACCTATAATTTTTAAATACCACAAAAACAACCTCTCTTTTCTCCGAGAGATTATTACGTCCGTCGATGGCCGTGATGTAACGGAGATCTGACCTCTGCTGTATCACGGACGTCGCCTGGACGGAGCTTGGTCAGGACGACGAACATAATAATTTTTTCCTTTTCACCCCATTTTCATTCAATCTTCTCCTTCACTGAAAGAGTCCATTGAAGCCCCTCTTAGTGATAACAAATAGCTAAATAAACCTCTTCTCGGCGTAGAAAAAAATTAATAATATATAAAATATTAAATTTATTTAATATAATAATAATAATTCTAATAATTTTCTTGTTAATTCAATAATATTAAGGACATTTTACTTCTGATTATTTTGAATGTGATTCAGATAAAATTTAACGAAATAATATTTTATTTATTTTATTAATAATTTTTATAGTCATAATCAAATCATTAGGCCTCGTTCTAGTAAAATATTTACGTATGTCATACGCACGCATAATTGTGTGTGTACTCTGATTATTTGGGGAGTATTTGAGGGTTATGATAGTGTTATTGAGATTAATACCTCCAATAATTTCACAAAACCTCTATACAAAAAACATGAGTGCAAATCGCAGAATGTATTTGTAGGTTATTAGAAGATCATTGAGTTGTTATTGATATTAATACCCCCAATAACCTCTCAATAAACCCCAATAACTGAGTTATTGGAAGGTTATTAGGGGCAGTGTGCAAGCAGAATTGTATGCTTATGACGTACGTAAATAGCTTTTAAAAATGGAGTTTTTCACCTCTTTAAATAGATACCAAATTTGCTCAATATAGTAATTTTAATATTATATAATTGTTGAGGGAAAAAGTTTTTCATAATATTAATCATATGTATGCATATTTAGCTGTTGTCATTTAATTATACAACGAAATCCATTTTTTCATATATATATATATATCTCTATATATCCATATATGTATGTATGTATGTATGTATGTATGTATGTCTTATACCATGTACTTTTTACTGTGTTTTATATGTATAATTGAATGTCTCGTACCTTTTTTTTAAGAAGTTATTGTGTAAATTAGTTACTAATTAATGATATTTTGTGCTTCTTGACAAAACATAAATTCTTTTTTTTTTATATTTTGTGCACGGCACTCAACTTTCCTATTTACATCTCTCACACACAAATTTCCTATTTTCGCATATAGCACCTATATTTTTTAAATTTCCTAAAAACAACCTCTCTTTTCTCCCGGTTTCTTTAGATCTTCTCTTACAGCGACTTGGAAACCCTCGTAGGAGCGATTATTCCATCAACGTACACAGTTGTGTGTGGTGAACCAATCACAATTAAGATTTAAAAAAAAATTTTAAAAAACATGGCCCACTGACATATATATTTGGTTTAGGGAGTTTTTTGATTGATTCACCGTACGCATCTCTGCATACGTGGAACATATGCAATAATTAATCCCCCTTCAGTGCTAACAAATCCTAGCCAAAATCAACCTCTTCTCCTTGACTTCAACCTCCCTTCGCCCCGCAGCGGACTCTTGTCCAAAGTAATATTTCTCCTCCGCTCAAAGCCATACCCTAAACATAGGCTCCTGAAGTATTATTAGCGAAGTAGCAGTTTTCTTGCTCTTTAGCTGCCAAGCTTACAAAAAAAAACCCTCTGATAATTACAGCATTGCAATTATTTATGTTGTGCTGGAGCCTTAGGATTTGTATTCATGTGTAGATTTGGTTGTGGTGTTCCGATTATTGATAAACTTTCTTTTCAAGAAGCTTATGGTAATGTGATTTATGGGCTTACAATAGAAGACAAAAGATAATGTCTGTATGAGAAAAATTTTTTATCCGGACTCCGGATCTAGCTCTATGTTTGGACGCCCAGTAATATACCGTCATATGTGTTATATCGGACCCACCTTAAAAAATATTAAAATGGAACCGCAAACTCCGCACAATAACCCCGAAATAATCCCGAATTAACTTTTGAGGTGTTATTGAAGTGGAATATATGAACTTCTCTTCAATAACTATATGAGTCTTAACCCCGAAATAACCCCAACAATATTATTTCAAAATTAATGAAGTGGAATCACAAGGATATTTCGGAGTCATTGAAGTGGAATATAACAGTCTCTCTTCAATAACTTCGAAATAACATTCCACTTCAATAATCTTGAAATAACCTCCGTGATGTAGTACACGTGATGACATATCATTGGAGTCTGCACGTAAAACTACCTCCGGAGTTGAGACAAAACATATTTTAATTTGTAAGAGAATGTGCCCATCACGATAATTTAGAGCTATATCATAGAAATTTCTCTGTTAAACATCAAATTAACAAAGTGATTGTATTGACCTGTAGGATGATAAGATGATGTCAGGCGAGGTGCTCCATTATGAGAAAAAATATTACATGCGGGCTCCGCATGCAGAGCTGCTTGCGTACTCCAATCCCCAGCTGACACGTGGAAGGTCGGGCCACCTACATAAAAAAAATGAAAACACGCGACCCGACTCGATCTGCATTATTTATCCTTGTCGTTGTGTTATAGAAATATTTGCTACCGTTATTCTAAATATTTTCTGCATTATTCATATGTTATTGGTGTGTTATTGATGTGATTTGAGATGTTATTGTTCTTTAAATAATAATACCAACTCAAAATGACCTCTATAACACATGAATAACACATCAGTAGAAGTTTTCATTTTTTCATTAAATTATATCATATCAATAACACTTTAATAACACATGAATAACTCACCAATAACACATTAAAAACAACGACTCAGGTGATTTTGAGATATTATTCTTCTTTAAACAACAATTCAAACTCAAAAGCAACTCCATAACACATGAATATCACATTAATAGAAATTTTCATCTTGTCAGTGGATATTATCTCCTCAATAAAACATGACTAACACACCAATAACACATTAAATATAGTGAGTGTGTTGATTTTAAGATGTTATTGTTCTTTAAACAACAATAACAACTCAGAATCACTTTCATAACACATTAAAAACAACGATAAAAGTTTTTATCTTGTCATTTGATTTAATTATCTCAATAACGCACTAATAACACATGAATGACACAGAAAATATCCAAAATAACTCCAGGGAATATTCATATGCGATAGAATAGTCCCATAAGACATTGGTCGGGCCTCGTTTTTTTTTTTTAATTTTTTATGTAAGTGGATTGACCTTCCACATGTCAGCTCAAGATTGGACTTCGGAAGCAGCTCCGCATGCGGACTAGCAGAGTCCGCATGTAATATTTTTCCCATTCTGAAGGTGACCAAAATATATATTCACGAAAATGAAGTGCAAATGATGATTTTGAAAATTGTTTAAGTGCTTCAATAATATATCTTGCAACTGCTTTATTGCTTTAGTGCTTCAACTTGGCCAATGAAAAACCATGAGATGTTATCTAGCAGAGGAAAAGTTTGAGCGCAAGATTCAAATCCTTAGTATGACACCCCAAATCTATAAGACTATAGAAAATAATATGAATATTTTGATCAAGATATTTTACCTCAAATTTAATTACGATGCATTTCATTCCATTAAACATGATTTTCGGCTGCTGCAATACCCAAGTATTTTGCACATTCCAAAATCCTGGTTGTATGGGCTTGTCGAAGCCCAAATGCTACGTGGATTCTCCTACCCTCTTGCGGAAGTCAAAATTCATTTTCCGGCCAGGAAACGAGACATGGGCTACTCCAACGCGGGCTTACTAGAGAAATACCAGCAAAAGGGTTTGAAAAGTGTGGCTATTTAATTTAAGTCGAATCAAATCGTGTCAATTTGATTCAGTTATTTTAAAAAAATATTAAAATTTGGTTTTGGGTTTATGGTTCGATTTTACTTCTTATTTAACGAAATGTGTCGAAAACTGATTTTGAGTCAATTTTTTTCTGAAATGTTTAGGAAGTAAATTTTTTAGTGATTAGCATTACATAATTATTATTTTTTAATCTTAATTTTCTCTAATTATCAACTTATTCTTAGAACTTCAAAGTACATTTTGATTTACGAAACCATAACAATTTAAACTGAATTAAACTTTGATTTGATTGATTCAGTTTTATCAAAATTTGTATAGTTCGGTACTTTGGATTAACCGACCGAACACTCACCCCTAACTGTAGCAAGTTGGGGCTTGGACGTGCATGATGAGATGTGAGATCGAAGTATCAGAGAGCTCATTAGTTGTTTTATTATTATTATTATTATTATTGTTATTATTATTATTATTATTATTATATTATGCGTGGAAGATTTAATACATACCACTCAATTCTATGTATTTATATATCTAACATCTAAACTTCAATATATATGTGTGTGTGCATGCGCGTGCGAGCCACGTTACTATACATGAAAATGTGTATTACACCTCTCAAAAGTAAAAATAGTGATATTTTTAATGTGATTTAAAATTTTGGCTTGTAAAAATATAAAAAAAAAAAGAAGTTTAGGTGTTAGATAAGCAAATACATAAGATTTGGATGATATGTATGTAAATGCTTCTTTTTTTGTTGGAAAATTTACCTACCTAAACACACATTTCTTATATATTTACAAATCTCACATCAAAACTTTCATATTTACATACTTTTTAGCCACCAATTCCCATATTAAGCCAATATTAAAAATACTGAAAATTAAAAAAAAAAATTTATGTCACCGCTCCATAACATTTTGCTCCGCCGCTCATAGTATATATGTATCACAGCACATCCAAAAGTATGCTTTAGTGGTCAACTAGCGGGCTTTGGACTCCAGTTGGGGGTCGGCCCACGTATCTTTATGAACTTTAAGTGGGCTCGCAATGGCTCATTTGCCTAGACAAAATGGGCTATCGGAAATCTAAACAACGGCCGAGAAAAAAAGGCTTAAAGAAAAGAAGCAGAGATATTTACACGATATGTTTTAGAAGAATTTGAATTATTTTATCCCCCATTTGATATGGATGTAACAATGCAACTAGGGGTTCGAACGAACAAAGCTTGTGTTCGCGTTCGGTTAATTTGAAATTTAATTTGTTTAAAATAAGCTCGTGTTCGAAATTGTTCGTGAAGTCACTGTTCGTGTTCGTTTCNACAGAGAAATATGTTACGAAAGGTCCTATATATTCCGTCTTCTCTGGCCCGGTTGCAATATAATTTACCGTGATTCTATTCTCCTGAAGTTCTGGGGCTAGAGCCTTAATCATAGCATGTATCGAGTTCATTGAAGTGACGTAAAACCAATTGTCTGGCTGGTTCTCCACCAGCCACGAGTGGAGCAGAATAATCCTTCCTTCGCCACCCACTACCATTCGATTGGCGGCTTCTTGTATTATCAAGAAGGACTTGCGTAGATTGATTGAGTCGAATACAACGAGATGAGTGGAGGAGACGGAGCAATAGTTGGTATCGAGGATGCCCGCGGAGTGGAAGACAATGTGTGGGGGGATTTGAAGGTTTGTTCCGTTAGATCGAATATTGATCGGNTTCACTGTTCGTGTTTAGTTCGTTTAACTAACCAAACGAAAAAAAAAATTTTACGTTCGTCTCGTTTACTTATCGAACGAATCGAACAAGAACTCATTGACGAATCGAACACGAACTATTTGCGAACAACGAGCTTTTTCACAGCCTAATGCAACATTGAATAACCGCTCCATATGTGTCATCTGGAAAGTTAGAATTGGAAAATATAATTATATATCTTGATGTTTAATCAACCTTTGCTTCCCTATAACTCAAATTAATTTAAATTGCATTGCGAGGATTAGAATCTAAATTTTAATGTATTACCCAAGTCTAGCACTTATTTCAAATTAAAAGTCAATTTGAGACTTGTTATTTTTTACAAAGATGATTGTGCTGTTGTGATAAAAATAACTTTTTTACAAAGCTGCACCAAACAGACAACCAGCTTCTCCGCAACAGCTTCCTCATAACAGCTTCTTAGGGCAGCACAGCTGGAGCTGAAAAGCTGAGAAGCACAGCTGCGCCAAACAGAACCTAAATGTTAGACAAAATAATGCTTTCCTAAATTGATTTTATTAATTGATTACAGTTGCAGCTTTTTCATGAATTTAAAAAAAGTGTTTGGTTTAGAAATAAGATAAGATTCATTAATATGATGGAAATGGAGGACTTAATCAGATTTAATTTGGATTGATTAGTCCCCAACCAAAAAGGACTCGCCAGCTAACTTGTCCTTTAATTATATATGGACTCCAATAATTACTAATTAATCATTTCAGATTAAAATAACATGTAATTTGTTCCAATAAAAATGAAGTTGGTCAAGTATTAAATCTGTCGTTGTTTGTTGTCCCCAAGCTCTATTTTTTTTGGCACAATATAACTTACCGTTTATGATCATTTAATTCCGTCTATCTTTTCTCTTGCATTAAAATATTCATCATTATTATTTTGTTTGTTGGGTCCTAAAATATCACGGAAATAACGCCGATAGAATAGAGCGAATAAAAAGTGGAGGATCAGAGATAAAGAGGGAGTGAACAGTGGAATGAAAACACGTAACCATTTATTCATAAAATGTTCCTTTGTTTATTGTCATAGGAGATGCCCAAAATACACAATTGCATCTAAAACCCTCTTCTCTAAAAAGGGGCTAAAGGGTATTATGGTCTTTTATACAATTTAAATCTATAAATATATTTAGTAATAGATTAATCGATTGAACATGATGGCTCCCGATCTTTAGTACTCATCCATTCGTTCGGTGAAGGTGAGCCAAACAGTGTGAGAATCATGTGAGTTCCTCTCGTCGAAGCTCACATGTAGTTTAGCTCCAATCTTTGAACCGCCTCCTTCGTCTGGAGGAGAGTTGTTCCTTCGTTTGACCTATGTCGGTCAGCTCACATACAAAAGAGAGCGACTTCTCATAGCTTTGAGGCATCCTCCTCTCAACTCAGCATTACTTTTCATTCCAATAAAGAAAAGTAGTGTGATTTGAACTCTACATACTTTGACCATGGTCCCTCTTGTCTTGTCACGTATCCACATTTCTTTCAGAGATTCGTGTCGTCATGACCCTGTCATACATATTTAGTTCCCTAATTTTTTTGATATTTGAATGCAACAATTGAGATAAAACAAGAGAATTAAATGCTACATTAAATTTATTTATTTCGCAAACAATATTCTTAATAATAGAACACACAAGATTTATGTCCTTTGGAATCCTATAAATAGGCTGCTACTAATGACCTTCATATCTGCACTCTCTTCATATCTAGAGCTTTGGTCATTCCTTGTTGAAGGTACACTCATGGCAAGCAGCAAAATGGTCAATGTTGGCGAGCTGTGTGATGATATTTTGATGAAGGTTTTCATTCTACCAACTAAGAAAATTTGTCCTTCAAATTTTCCTGCAAAAAGTCGTCAGTCCGTGAGAGATTTGATCGGTCATAAGAGAATGTATCCTAAGGGCAGTAAGCCTGCCAAGCAGAGGCGAGTGAAGCAATTGAAATTCAAGAGGGGGCTAATGGATGAGCGCGATGATGATGGCGGGAACAAATAAATTAATGATGTTTCCCTCTTACGTCGAAAGTCAAGCAAGGGTCCGACAGTTTCCCCGCTAGAGCATTGACTAAGCTTGATGTTCAAGAGAAAAATGACACCCAAAGAACTTCTAGGGGTCCATCGCCTAGAGATAAGGAAGAAAATGGTCCTTCTTAAATTAGAGGGCTAAGAGCTGTGGGTGCTCCACCTATTTTTGGTGAGTGTTTCTCATCCTTACTCTAGTGTGAGCTGGACTGGCTCCTTGGCATGAAGAGTTCAGTTGTTTAACTAACTTACTGCTTATAGATATTTTGTGTCTCACCTAACTTTGACTTTTTTTGATATGCAGACGACTCGATTTGCATTTCTGACTCACCTGAAGCCGTTGAAGGCCCAACCCCAACATCTCAAAAGACCGTGGGGGACTCGTCAACTGTTGGTGAAAGGGAGTGGACTGACTCCATGGTTCATCGTATGAACGTGAGGAAATATTTCTTTGCCAACAAAGTCAAGGTTCGAACGAAAGCAGAATCCCAGCAAAAGGTCAATATAAAGAAACTGATGGTGCAACTGGAATCTCTCTCTGAGAAGCTGTCGGTTGAGCTTCTCAAACTCCGAGTGGAAGTGACAGACCACCAAATCGAAAGTGTAAATGAAGATTGTGAACCTACTGATGGACCTGGCTGATGTAAGGGAGGTAGGTTTGATCTCTCGATTCCAAGCTGAGTTTAATAGTGTTGATAAATTTAAGTTAGGGGGTCAAGTTTTGTATAAGGAGTCGTTGAGGCTCGGGTTAGTCTTGCGGCAGGCGGCTGGCAAGATGGCTACATGATTTTCACTTTGACTAGAAAGATCCTATTGATTGAACTTGAAAATAAGGTCAAGAACTAGAAACACCACTTTATTATGACAACATTGAAGGACTGGGGAATCCTCACTCATCCATCTGGTGAGTTATATAAATGTCAGAAGATTTCTCTTCATATTTGAGGCTTGGCATCATCCTGGGACGGGAAGAGCCTTTTTGAAATCTGATATACCCTCGAGGAGATAGTAAACAATTTGTTGAATCCAAGCAAGTATGGCTAGATGACCAAGGAATTAAAGGCTGCATCTAATGTTGAGGAGATGAAATAACGTCTAAACATGGTGACTAAGGCCTCTATGAAGGAGTTGAGGGCAAAGAAACCATTAGGGGAAGGCGAAAAGAAGTTTTCAAAAAGAAAAAAGGTTCTAACCTCCTTTTTTATATTTATGAAATGCATGTCGTCATTCAGTGGATCTTGATCTATGATTTAATGTTAATTGAAAGAAACCTTCTCTTATAGAAGGTGGCGTAGGTGGTTGCGACACTAAGAGTCCTTCTACTCTGAGCTGATGTAGATAATTCTATGGATGAGGGCCAGTTGGAGGTCAAGAAGATCCATTCTCTGATGTCTGGTTTTATCAAACTCACAAAGAGAGGAAAATCTAGTCAGTTTTCTCTAGACCACAAAACCAGAGAAGAACGGGAACTCAGTTGTAGTGCTGATCCAAAAGAGGTAGGCTCTAGGCTTAGGCCCAACCCAGAGGTCGTGATCACTAGTATTGGACTTGATTAAGGCAGGATATGCTCTAGGTCCAAACCTAAAACCAGTCCCCTGAATTCTGAGAATTCTCGGTGAAGGAAACTGAAAGACTCTGCTGGTGGCACTGATTCGCTTTATATTTCAACCCTGAGGGAAGTGACGAATGGATCCTAATAAAGAAAGAAGGGGTTCAAGGCCTTTTTCTCAAGTTATTACTGCCTTGCATTAATTTATCTACAGAGGGATTGGTTCCATAGTAGTCCAAGAGTCGAGTCTCATGCAATGGAGCATGCATATACGCTATGATAAGAGAGTTTCAAGGATAAATTAGATAGCTTCGGTCCTCTTGAATTATATTGCTTCGTTGACAAATATCAGTCGTTGATGACAATGTCATTCCATTTTTTCGTCTAAATAATATCTCGACACTGCAATCAAAATTGAGTGTAAGGAAAAAGGTGAAGTTCGACAAGGCCCATATGAAGAAAGTTTTAAAGCAAGTAGATGAAACTTAGAACCATTTCGCTAATATTGAGGCGAGTCTAGCAAGGACTTCATAATGGCCTTCTGTTTTGCTTTTGAAGAACGATAATTTGTATGTGATAGTCACTTCAACTAATCACAGATGAGATGCTTTCTGAGAAGTGAACGAAGCTATTTTTCCTTAGTGCTGACTTTGTAAGTGATGCTGGGAATGGGTGACAAAAAATATGCAAACTTGAGTGATTTTTCTAAGCTCTATTGAATCTTTAACCTCCAACCAAGAAGTTTGTTAGGGAACCTATGGAGTTGTTTGAAGAAGTTGGATCTTCAACTTCTCATCCTTGAGAGTTTTGTAGTGAGGGGTCTCTCTTGTAATGTGTGACCATACTTGTAATGATAAAAATTTGATGAAATATAAAGTTTATATCCTTTTGTTCTACACACTTTTTCTTTGTCTTTAACATCATGCACTTTTGTTTGAATGTCACTCGTGTGTTTTAGTAATAAATTTTTAAGGTATTTCTGACAAGAGTTTTTTGGCTAACTCTCCTTTGGAAGGGAGTTTTTAGGCCACTCGCCCCTGAGGGGGAGTCTTTATGTTGCTCGTCTCGGATGCGTGACTTTAGTTTGCTCACCCTAGAGGAGATTTTTAAGTTTGCACGCCTTGGATGAGAGTTTTTAGGTTTTAACACATCAAAACTTAACATTAAGTAAGTTGTCTGCACAACGTAAATACACTTCAATTAATACCACAAAGTTAGTTCTCCCCCAATGTTAGTTTTCTACACTAATGTCATTAATATTCCAATTAGAGTTTGGGTAGATAGTCCAGTTGAGGCTGTAGGCATTGAAAATGGTTGATCAAACCTAGCTTCTATGTTAGGAGAGTTAAAATTCATATGATTGCTAGCCATCAGTTGGCTAGAATACTTCTAATAAGGTATAAACTAGTTTTCCTAAAAAGTTTATCATTTGGGATTCAAATTTAAATTGAAAGCTAGCTATCAATTGGTTGAAATAATCTTGGAAAGGTAAAAATTGGTTTTCATAAGAAACATATTATTTTGGTCTTTTAAAATTTTATTCAGTTTTTTCTTTTATTTACTCGGCACCTACAAGAAAATATAACAACAATACAAGTGCAAGAAAATTTAAAATAAATAAAAAAGAAAAAAAAAATTGTTAAACCTAGATTCTTAGCAATTTAACTAAAGTTCTCCTAAAATTAGAATTTTTTTAATGCCTTTCCCCAACAATGGCCCAAAAAGCTTGACACACCAAGACTTACTATGAAGGAAGTTAGATGCACAACGAAAGTATACATGTTTAGTGATAATATGGTTAAATAATACTGTGTATCAACCCCACGATAAAATAGAAAAGAACTATTATGATGGGAGAATCTCTAGTTTATTAAACTTCTGAACTTGGTTTAGTGCGATCACAAATAGGAGAAATATTCCAAAAATCCTACTTAAAAGCAGTAAAAAGGATAGTGTTTTAAAAAAAATAAGGAAAAAAAAAACAAATAAATCTTACATATCCTCAAGGTGCGTGAGGCTCACATTCATGTGACTTAAGTAATGTTGTGATTTGTGACTTTCCAGACTTTCCCCAATGTGATTATTGTCAAATAGGATAGAAAGTCCTCCTTATGCCTATGTCTAGGTCAAAAGAAGGCTAGAATCTATGAAGTTGAGGCTTCCTCAATTCCCATGACATCCCACATTTTTTTTGACCCCCTTTTTAGGTTGCAAAATAAGAATAAAATATGTTTATTATTACCCAAATTTTATGGTTTATCATTTCGTTCCTCTTTGCAATGGGTAGGAGTCACGGATTACGAAATATGTTAGCATTTTAATTGACCAGATCATGAGTAAATGAAACTCTTTGGTTAACACAACAACAAAAAAGCTCTGATGTCTCAGGAAAATGATGCAGGGAAAGAAATCATCTGAGAAAACCATAAACCTACATTCCATAAATCACAAAAACGTGAAAAAAATTTAGTTATAGATGATAGAAAGTACACCAAAAAAGCATTCCAACAAAGCCATTATTACAAGTAAAATTGAAAAGTAAACACTTACAAAATGAATTGTTCCCTCTTCCATAGCAGGCAACTCCTCTCTCATACAATAACTTCTCAAAACATATAAGAAAATACAAAGGAAAAAAGGTGAAGACGCCCTAAACTTTGGTGCCAAAGCTGTCTTCTTTCATCCAAAAGCCAAAAGAAGGCCAAGATTCCCCTCTTTCATGAAATAAATAAGTTCTTATAGTTAGGTTGTGTATTAAGGGTCCAAAATAAGCATTAAAGCTTTTCAAATCCATCTATACGTCCAAAATAGGCAAGAAATCAAATAAATTTGAGATTTGGACGTCCAATGGCAGTGTGAAAATAAAACCCAACGGGCTTACACCCAAAACTGGCATAATTATGCTAGTTCTGGCATGACCATGCCCATATGTGGCTTGGTCATGCCCAAATCTAATGTGGTCGCGCCAAACAACACTTCTTTTGTTCATTTTGGCTCCCTTTTACTTGTTTGATACCTGTAACCTGCAAAATAACATAGAGAACATTCCATAAGCATAAAATCGTGATAAATAAGGTGAAATAAATGATAAAATTTAGGAGCAAAATTGGGTAAAATCATGTTAAATTGGTGCATGTCAGCTGCTCACACAGGAGGAGAGTCTTTAGTTTAGTTTTTTTCGCCCTAAATGGTAGTATTTAGTTTTTCACTTCCCTAGTCGTTTGAACTGACTAGTAGGTTGTACAAGTTTTTCAGGTTCTGTGAATGTGGTTGATGTCATGAGTCATACACATAACTTGTAATTCAAAAATTAAAGAGAGAAGAAGTGTTGAAGTATAAATATTTTTCTTTTCGTTTAAGTGTTATAATGTATTTAAGGTGCTTTGTTGCACTATACTTGAACCACATCACTACACCATCTTCAGAATGTTGTTGCACAATGTTCAGGACAATGCATTACTTTGTCAGGTGCTTCATTACTCCAAGACATATGCTAGAATTTTGTTGTGCCTATTGTGATTTTATAGGGGTATTGTTGCAACAAGTAGAGAGTGAGACGGTGGTCAATGATCACTGGTGAAAAGTGATCGATGGCTGCAGGGATAAAAATATTTCAACAGATCTTTGATGTAGAACACTGTACTTCAGCTCATTCTTCCCCTTCTCCAGGTTCTCATCCAAGCTTAAATCTCCCTCTAGTTTACAATCAAGGTCCACTTTTATGAAGGGGCTATGTCTTTATTTAAAAAGACTGTAAGAGGCCTCCCTACAAATACGGAATGATTCTGGCTCAGTCCATAGGTTGGTCAGAGAGCTTCCTTCATTCAAATGGTGTTTTATAAATATTTGAGTGTCTTAGTGATGTCAGAATTGAGTAATTTTGGGCTCATTGGATTTATCTTATCTAGATGCTCGATTAAGCTATAATCCTGTTAGGTCTGAAATATATTTGATCTTTTAAATGGACATTAGAAGCTTTCTAAAATGGCTTAATGGCTAGATATGGGATTGATTTAACTTGGATTGAACCAAATTTCATGTCATTATTTTCGTCTAGTCGAGCCAGTAAATTTGACAGTATTTTTGTTAAAGTTAGAGTTTTTGATAATTTTTAATTGAAGTTTGAATGTTTCCTGCTCCAAGTTTTCCTCAAGATTCATGTCACACCTCAAGATTAATTTTAGATGAAGAAAATTTTTTTATGGTGTATCAACTGCCCTCCTATTTTCGGACGAAACTGATTTTGTCATCCAAAAATACTAAAAAAATCAGATTATTTTCTTCTCTCTTCTTTGATGTGTACATATAAAATCCTAACCATCACATATTTACAATGTTATATTCATCGATGGGTCAGATCAGTGGGCGTGTCGTAGGCAAACATCATAGCGAGTTGTTGGCCGGCAGTGGACCGGGCTAGAGGCACATCAAGAGGGCTAGAACTAGTCTCATGGATCCGCGGCTGAGATTGCAGATGATCAAGACTAGAATGCATGGCTCGAGATTGTGCACGACGATTCATCATTGAAAGTGGCATACCGACATCATTGCCAAGGATGCATGGATCATATTCCTTGTATCATGATCAGAAGGAGAGAAATTAGTGTGGTGTGTGATTCGTAAGGCTATGAGGCGTGCACAGAATGTGATGCAGGATTCGAGCAATTGAAGGTGGGATGGTAGCCAGTGGGATGATCTAGCGGGCTACATGTGTGTAAACATGCAAATCATGATCATAAACTGTTTGATTGCATGAAATCCAATAGTTCCTATGGGGATCTGTAAGCTAAACCAAAATTGGATTTGTTTTATTTTTTTGTGTGGCCATTTTAAGTCTATAAATAGGTAAAAAAGAGGATAAAAAAGGTAGAATATATTTGTCTATTTGTGTGATCAACAAAGCTCCCTTAGCTTACTAATTAAATCCCTTAGCCTATTGATGGGTGATCAACGAAGCTCCACAAGCGTGCTAAGAGGAGTCTCCCAAACTAATTTCTCAATCAACAAAACTCCTCTAACCTACTAACTGGAGTTTCTTAATTTATTTGTGTGATCAATGAAGCTATCTTTCACATTTATCTTTCTTTCTACGGGAATATCCCTTGCTAATATCGCACTTTCTCAAGAGATTTCTTGTGTTGTTGTGTTATTTCCTGGAGGAGGATTTTCACAATGCTTTAACACTTTCTAGAGAAGATTTTTATGTTGTTGTCACATTTTATGAAGGAGAATTTTCTCATTGTTGTTGTACTTTTTGGTGGAGATTATCTAAATTACCGTTGCACTTTCTAGAGGAGACTTTTGGTGTTGGTGTCTCACTTTTCAGAAGATATTTTTACATTGTTGTCATGTTTTTCAGAGTAAATTCTTTGCACTGCTGAGATGACAATATTTACACAATTTGACCCCTTGAAAATTAACAAAACTACTTAAATTTGGAGGAGGCAATGCTGGCACTATTTGAAGATGAATCGACTTTCTTTTGAGGGCATGAAAGACCAAGCTTGGAAGGATCAATTATTTTCTGGGCAAGCAAAAAAAGGGATTAACTCCATCAGAATGTGGAGACTATGCAGAATTTTTAAGCGAGGATGTTGAGCTTGAAAGAGAGACATTAAGCTAAAGACTTACTGACGATGAGGATGATATTTTAGTGGATCAGTATCTTTCTTCTGCTAGCCTGTTGTGGCTTTTATACTAGTATGTGTTGGTGTTTGTAGGTTTTCAATTGCCTGGTGTGGAATTTGTACACCATGATGATGTGGTTTTTTTGTCTTTCATCTAATTGATGTAGCAAGAATTTTTAACTTTTCTATTGAGGTTGCTTTTGCTATTCATCATGAGTTATGTTTGGCCCTCTTTTGGGAAGATTTTGTCCCACTTCTAAGATATTGTTTCCCAACTTTTGGGATGTTATTGATGCCTTTACCTCTATAGTAAGAGCATAAAGACATCAAATTTATATGAGACTCACATTATTTGAGATTCTCTGACTTCAAAAATGTGTTTTGTATAATGAAAATTTATGTTCATTTTGAGGCTTGACCCTTCATGTAGTTTTTGGGTAAATTTGTATCTTCTAAGGCTTGTGGCTTCAGATATTTTTGGTGTATCTGTGTCTTCTGAGACTTGCAGCCTTATAAGATTTTTGAGTAGAGATCTCGTCAACCACTCACTCTCATGGAGTATTTCTAGAAAGGAATGTATCAACTACTAGCTTCTCATCATGACTAGGCTTATAAGCTCATCTTATGGAGGGTGGTTGGAGACCTTGTCTGTAATGTGCTCTTAAGAGGTCTTTTTAGTGAGGAGTGCATCCACAACTAGTTTCTCATCAAGATCTACCACATGTGCTCATCATCTAGGGGGTGAGTGGATGCATTTCCGGCTACTTACCCTGAAGGGGTCTTTCTAGTGAGGAGTGTATTTGCTACTAGCTTTCCATTAAGATTTGCCTCCTAGGTTCATTGATGTGTATAAAAGAAAGCTTAAATTTGTTTTAATTTTGCAAATTTTTATGGATTAAATTGCACTTTAAGGAAAGATATTTTTATGTTTTTCTTGCAGGTAGAATAGGTATTATAATTGGAGGAAAGTGGAAAAGACATGGAGTAAATATGATGTGACTGGGAGCTAAAGAGGCTACAATGGACTGGTGCCTAGCCAACAAAATTCTTGGTCTCTTAGGCGTCAGTCCCGAACCCGGGAACCCAAGAGGCTGGCGCTTTGGTGCCCCAAACCTGGGAACCCAAGAGGCTGGCGCTTGGGTGCCTAGACACTACTTTACTAACGCCTTGGCCCTATAATTTTGGGCACCAATGCATGTATACCATAATTGGCAATTCAAGACACTGGCGCCTCGTGACTCTTAGGTGCCAAAAACTACCTGAAGAGTTTTCAGCAGTTCATACCCATGATTTAAGAAGTTATTTATAGGATAAAAGAGCTCTTATGAAGGGAGGGAAGTGACTTTTGAAGGAGAGGAGGCAAATGTATGCTGTAGGAAAGAATAGGTTATGTTTCTTTGTTCAATTTGTGAGGAATTTGAGTTGTATTGTGAAGAGATTATTCAAGAAAGCAGCAAGGGATCAAGAGATCCTTGGGGAGCATTCTCAGAGCTATGTAAAGGAGAGAAAGCTAAGTATTATGTANAGAGTATATAACATCCATATTAGCCTTGCATAATAGGTGAAAAGAGGTAGGATAAAGCACTATTCAAAGCAAAGGCAAGTAAAACCCTCAACATCAAATGTAGAAAGTCATTCTACATGCAGTGTCGGAATATAAAGAGGCGTGGTGGCAAGAATATGCCTAAACCACTAAGTGTTCGCCGAAGTAGAGCGATCAACCTCTGTCCTTAAAAACAAAGTGAGAATCAACCGTGGTGGTGTGCCTCGGATCTCCCTTTATCAACATAGGACAAATTCATATAGCTCGATGAAGAGGAACCCACAACATTTTCCTTATAGCTCATGGAAAGAGTAGGCACATCAAATGTGGGCAAAAGCCACTCCAACAGGATCATAGTAATACCCGACACAACATCTAGTACGGCGACACTGAGTACCACACCAAGGGTCCCATGCAACACCTTAACGGTTCTCATGGACTGCACAACAGATAGCAAATATCCCGGCCTCGTAACGAACTGACAGGAAAACCTCTGTCTCCTACTACGAAGGCCTATAGGACAAGATGAATAAAAAGTTTGCTTGAACATCTGGAAGATTCAGGTAAGGAATTTCTCTCAAACAAAAGGACCCAGTCCTCGTAGAGGGGAAATTGCTCCAACAATCTTCTCGGCAAGAAGATCTATAATGGAGTTATCAATATGGACCACAGATTTAGAGCAATCTAGATTCTAAGGAGGGAGAGTCCTCACAACTATCATGGTTGGGGTATAATCCACAAAACCAGACAAGACAACAGAGTGATTCTCAGCCTAGAGAGTGTCAAATTTCCCATCAACTGGAACCATAACAGGTAAATAGACATGTGGCTAAGTCAACTACAGTAATTGTAGCAGTATGTTCCTATCCCTCTGGACGCCCTCGCCCAATGTAGGGACAGGCGAGACCTCAGAGAAAACCCAGAACGATGGAAGCTGGGACGGTCGTCAAACCAGCGGAAACATTTTCTCTTAAAGAGGATGTTGCTGCTACAATCTTCTAAGTCAGAGAACTCGTGGTAGCAACAACAACACGGACTACAATGTGAGAATAACCTGCATCCTGGGGAGGAAAGATCCCCCACACAATCCTGGCTAGAACATAGTCCACATTGCCATATATAGAAGAAAAATGATTCTTAGCTAACTGGATTTGAGCATCATCCCGTGCCAGAACCGAAAGGAATCATGGCGGGGACATGGTCTACACTGCCAGAGGACAAAAAGGGTGATTCTCAGCCGACAGGACACAAGCATGATCTTGGGCCGGAACCAAAGAGAGTCATTGCGGTGACATACCACGCCGCTAAAGGAAACTACCATAAAAAGGTAACTCTAGCTCACTTAGATAGTGCTACATCCGCGGGATGGAAATCCTCAAAACATGGAAGGACTACAAAAGAGGTCAGGAAACGAGAAAGAGTATTGTAGCGCATCGCCATCTGGAACCAGCCTCTTCCTTGAGGGAAAATTAGCACCGATACGAGCTACTATAACGAAAAGTGTCACATGCACAACTCCTCCTTTTCATAGGAGGGCACGCAACAAGCATCCGGTGGGGATGCAATCCAAACAACCTGGGACAGTAGCAAAACGACTCACAATTTGGGGTCAAAGGCACCTCCTAAATTGGAATCGGGACAGGTATAGAAACATGAAACAGAACATGCTACTAAATTTGCAGCAATATNTCAAAGACACCTCCTAAACTGGAATCGACACAAGTATAGAAACATGAAACAGAACATGCTACTAAATTTGTAGCAATCTATTCCTAGTCCTCCTGGCCTTTCTGCCTAATCAAGGGACAGGTGGAACCTCAGGGGAATATGAACAGAAATAGAGAACCGGGACTGAAGTCATACCGGCGATAGTAGTGACAAACCTACTGCTAGTAAAATACTCACCTACCTATGGCAGGGAGATCAGTGAAAACACAGAGGTACAAGTCTGGAAAAGACTATCAGGTGCTATGACACGTCACTATCGAGCACCACCCCATTTTTTATAAAGAAGCGAACGTGACACGAGCCACTGCAGCAAAGATAGCTCGATATGCATGACTCCAATTTTAAAGGGGGGGCACAAATAAAATGCCTCAGAGGACGTAAGAATAACTCAATATGCATGTCTCCCCGTTTAAGGGGAGGGCATAGAGTCAAACCCCTAAAAGAGCGTAGAAATGACTCAATATGCATGTCTCCCCTTTTAAGGGGAGGGCATAGAGTAAATGCCTGAAAAGACATAGAAATGACTCAATATGCACGTCTCCCCTTTTAAGGGGGAGGGCACAGAGCGATCGCCTCAAAGGGCATAGGATCACGTAAGGTAATCCCACATGGGTGCTCGAAGAAACTGAAGGTTATGACACCCTCAAGAGCACAGAAAGCACTCTGGGAGAAGGGAAAGGGTTCCCCCGGCGGTAACGATCATATCCATCTTTCTGCTCTTCCGTGTAGCGGAGCAAAAAGGGACAATGATCTGAAACAGGAAAATTGTTATGAAATCAATCAAAAAAAAATACAACAACATCGATGCATGCGATAATGCAGCAACCGAACTGTCGAGGGTGAGAAAGGGACAGAATGCATCGAGTTGCTACCCCTAGTTGCTACCCCTAGCAACTGACACATGGACTGAAAACCAAGGTCCACAAAAGACTCAACTGTGACTCAAACAAAGAGAATCAGGTCACGATAATATGAGCGAAACTCCTAGTATGGAGAGAGGCTATAACCCAAAAAAAAAAATGAAACTCCAAGTATGGAGAGAGAGACTCATCCCCAGCGGAGTCGCCAGGTTTATGAAAATATGAAGTGAAACTCTTTTTATCGAGAGTATTCTTGGGTATCCCCCAAGATGTAATTAACCAGTAGGAACACGGTTCCTGTGGGAGTGCTCTTGACCCCAAGAACGGGTACATACACCTGACTCTCTGGTTATGGGTAGTCTATGTAGATACTTCTTTCGCGGAACAGGTACATACACCTGACTCTCTGGTTATGGGTAGTCTATGTAGATTATATTGGTTTAAGGTGCCTCCACCCGATCTTGTTTGGGCGGACATTCTTAACCTCTCTTTGCAAGGTTTATCGCACGTAGACTCTCCACGTTTTACTTTTTCTCTTGTTTGTCTCTTTGTCGTATCATTCTTATTTTGATTCCTCTCCTCTTTGAATCATTTATATGGTTCGGGAGGGAAATTTATTTGAATGAGGGAAATATACGACGATCGACAATCTGACGACTCCTTTTTAAAATAAAAAAGAGAAAAATGAACGAAAACAAATCTGACCAACCAGTAGAAAGATACGACACCGGCAAGACAGAAGCCGGCAAGATGAAGGGAGATCGTCGAGGTTGGCGGGGTTGGCCCAGAAGAAATGGAAGAAGAAGAAGAAGAAGAGAAAAAATAAAATAAAATAAAATAAAATAAAATAAAATAGAAGAAGAAGAAAATGAAATAGGATAAGAAGAAGTGGAAGAAGAAGAAGAAGAAGAAAAATAAAAAGAAACATAAAAATAAAAAAAAAATCAGAAGAAGGGAAAGAAGAAGAAGAAGAAGATTATGATGATTTAGAAGAAGAAGAAATAGAAGAAGAAGAAAGAGAAGAAAAAGAAGAAGGAGAAGATGAGGATGAAGAAGAAGAAGGAGAGGTTGGCTGTGATGAGATGCGGAGAATGGAGGAGGGATGTCGGAGACGGCGGTGTCGAGTTTCGCCGACGAGGAGGAGTCACCGGCGGGGTGGAGTGGGAGCCAGAGAAGATCGGGGAGGAGTCGCGGAGAGCAGTTCTTGCGAATCGTTGCTTGGGAGAGGGAGAGAGGCCTCGATTTTAAGAGGATAATATATATATATAATAATAATAATATAATATATTATATAATAATAATAAGAATAATTATATTATTATAATTTGTGTATTCTTCACCCGTATACGTCCTCGCGGAGAAGTGAACATTCTTCTTAACTAAAATCGACGTTCCGGACGCATTGGCGCAGTCTGTTTCTTCATTCGGGGTCGTTTGGGCCACTTTTTTTACGATCATGCCCAAAATGATAATTCACACATTTTTTGGATACAGTGGCGGGGTCTATTTCATCATTTGGGGTCATCTAGACAACTTTGCTGACGATCGGGTCAATTTGAGTCAATTTCGCGCGTGACGCGAGACAAAATATTCGTTGTCCTGATCGGAGCCGTCAATCGTGCTAAATGCCGACCGGCCTTCGCCTAGGTGAAAGTCAAAGCCTAGCAGAATGACCATGGCTATGCGCCCCTCAACATGTGCCAAAAAGGTCTCGAGCGCGTGTCTAGACTATCTAATGTTACGGACGGACCGTAGACTATCCCGAGTCAAGCAGGTGGACACCCTACACTCGTGACATCAAAAATTGATGCCAACAACTGCTACCATGTATTTTTCTTTTATCTTGTTAGTGTGCTTGATTTTATGTTGAAATTATGAAATCAAAGTTAGTGTGTTTATTAGTTTTTATGTCTGTACCCACTGCTTAGAAGGCTAATGAATCTCTAAATGTTAAATTAAAATTAAAATGATAAAACTGATCAAAAATTAATTTTACACCTGTTTTTTATTTTATACTTGTATAATTAGGGTATAAAAATTTTTGTAAGCATGTTATTTCTATTTTCATTCCTGCTTATATATATCTGCTCCTAAACTATTTAATCTTGTTAAAAATTTAAGTTTGGGGGGAATGAAAAATATTTTCAAAACTTGAATTTTATTTGTTCTCAAATGTGCTACAAGTGAAATTTGAAATTTAAAAAAAATGATTATGTATATGAAGTTATATTAGGGAAGTAAAATTTGATTTTATAAATGAGGAAAGAAAATGGATTATGTATATGAAGTTATATTAGGGAAGTAAAATTTGATTTCAGAAATGAGTAAGAAAATTTAGTTAAAATTTTTAAAAACTAGAATTTTATTTGTTCTCAAATGTGCTACAAGTGAATTTGATTTGAAAAGAAAAAAAAAAACTAGAATTTTATTTGTTCTCAAATGTGCTACAAGTGAATTTGATTTGAAAAGAAAAAAATTGATCCTAAATTTGGGAAGTAAAATTTTATTATAGAAATGAGTAAGAAAATTTAGTTAAAATTCTAAGAAATGAAGAAAAAATTTCAGTTAAAATAGTTTAGTCTTGAAATTGCTAAATATAGTGTAACTATCTTTAGTAAGAAATATTGTATTTTTGAAGAATTTAGAAATTTAGGCTTTTAATTTTAATACTTAAATTTCTTTTATTAAAAAAAAAGTCAAAACTATTATTATATTTATAAGTAAAAGATTTGAGGAGAAGTAGAATTCAAAACTATTAAAGACCTATCCAGATATAGTAATCCTTGCCTGAAAAAGAAAAAAAAAAGAAAAAGAAAAAAAAAAAAGAAAAGAAAAAAAAGTAAGGGAGGAGAAGTTTGAGGATTAGTATATAATCAAAAATTGGTTTCACAATTGATCTTTTTAAAGTATAAGACTTGAGAAACTCTTAAGCTTAATGATATAATATAATAAGTAAAATCAATCAGAAAGTCATATATTACTTGATAACGATACGTATAATTGCGTAGTATCCCAATATACATTAATTTAAAAAGCTAAATTCTTATTTTCTTCCGGATCAAGTTTTTGGTACTGTTGCAAAGTAAGGAAATATAAGTGAAAAATATAATTGAAGACATTATTATACTGTTGCATTTAAACAGTAACGGGATCAATAGGCTAATCAAGCAGGCCGAGATGAGCTCGAAGTTTGTTTAGTAAACAAGCTCAACTTTGAGCTACAGCTCAAGCTCGTGGCTTGATAAGCTCGGCTCATGAGCTTGTTAAAAATCTAAACATGTGTGAGGCAGCTCGGGTTGTTTAGACGACTGACCCACCATGGATGACCAGGCTTAGACGACCCACCATGGATGACCAGGCTTAGACGACCCATCCTGGATGACCGACCCATAGAGATGATCGAACAAACCTGGACAGCCAACCCAGACGATTGGTCTGACCTGGACGACCGACCCGAGTTGGATGAACGACCCAGTTCAACCGACCAAGTCAATTAATCTTAGTCAGCCGAGCTAGAAAGCAGTCAGATGACAAGAACATACATCTAAAATACCATAAATAACCCGTTATGGATCATTTTAAAGTAGAGGCAAAAATGTAATATTATCATTTTGTACTCTTTACTCTAGAAATAACAGAATCATATTATGAATAAAACACGATTGATCACTATTTATTATTGTCCATTCTCTCTCTTTTTGTCTATGTCTATCTCTCTTTACTCTCTATTCTTTGGGTGTGATTTACAGACAACTCAGAATTCAACAGTAGGCATTGATAAACAATGTTACGAGAGATGAAGAGCAATGCATGTATCAAATGTTAGCATAAAGATTGAGAGTGAGATAAATGTGTGTCAATCCTTAGTTGAAAAGAGAGATGAAATCTTAAAGAAGGAAAAAAAATGAAGAATATGGAGTGCGGTTGTGTCGGAGGTAGTCGATACACCACCACCGAAATGAGGAAGGAACTTTTTTTTTATAATTACATACATAGAACCCGAAATATTACGATTTAAAATATTAATTTATGCATTAAAGTTCTTATTAAAAAAATATCTTTGCTTTATTTCAAAAGTCTCAAATTGGTTAAGAAAATCTTAGTTCTACTTTCTATGCCCTTTAATTTAAAGAGCATTAAAAGAATGTTTTTCGGTGTGAATAATAAATAATTGGGATTTACATACTTATCATTAAGTTCCTATATATTTATATATCTAACACATTAACTTCAATTTTTACAAACATACAATCATTATATTGCATTAAAAGGAGTATTTACATTTAAAAAATTAAAATAATGGTATTACAAAAATTAAAATACTAGCTTTTTTATGTTATATTAAGAAATTAGGTGCTATAAATTTAAATTTGTATGGTATATATATAAATACATAAGAATCGTGCGGTATGAATTTAAATGCCCATTTATTAACAAAATAATTTTGCATATTTCTATTGTATTAAATTTTTTTTTTTGTGAAATTTGAGATAAACAAATAATAATAATAATAATAACAATAATAAATATGAGAAAAAAATTAGAATTAAAATTTATTTATCAATTGCATTACATTAAATTATTTATTAGTTTTTAAAATAGTTTTTTTATAATTAGTGTTAGTTTTATATAAAATTTTAATTAATTTATTTTTATAATAACCGTCAAGCACCTAAAAAGTAATGTGTCACTCGAGTTGAAAAAATTATTACGTCCGGACTCCGGACGCAGAGATACCACGTGGAGGTGACAGAATAGTAAAAAAAAAATTGTTTTAGCACAAGGGAATATTCCCTCGTGTTATTTCATGTTATTCAAGTATTATTGTAGTGATATTCATATATTATTGTGTTCTGAGAATATTCTCTGTGTTATAATAACACAATAACACATCAATACCACCACAATAACACCTGAATAATGCAGAATAATACGAGAAGAATATTTCCATGTGTTACCGAGCTAAATCACAAGAAAACGAGTTTTTTTTCTTATCAAATTTACGTGGAGGTGATTCATTGAACTCCAGACATATATTTACATCCGGAGTCCGGACATAATAATTTTTCCTTGAGTTGGGTATATGTATTTAAATGTAAAAAATTAGAATTCAATTAGGACATACGTATTAAAAATGATTTAATAAAAAAACTCGTAGCATTAAAATGAGGTCCATTTGAAATGGAATGATTTGACAGTACTAAATGGTAAGCTCTATTTCAAACTGAGAGAAGCTCGTACGGGAGAAAGTCGGCTCCTTCAACGCGGCAATTACACGGCGACAATCATTTGGTCTTCGGAGGGCCTGATAAAAATGAAATTATGCGAGCAACATGACTTTGCAGCCCTCTCGAAGATTAAATTTTATACATTTTTATATAAAAAAAATTTATAGATATTTTTTAATGAATGAGAATTATAATTTTTATTTCAAAGTTTTAAACAGTATTTTGTTTATAATTATTTTTCTAATATTAAAAGCATTTTTTTAACATATGAATTTTAAAATGTAAGTAAATAATAGTTAAATAATATTATAAAATAATATATCGATAAGTTAGGTGTGATAGCTATCACAATTTTTTATTTTTTTTGGAAAAGCGAGACCGCAGCTAGAAAGCTGAAAATATTGTTTTCAGCATTTTAAAAACGCACAAACCGTCAAAACGTAGTTTATGCAAATTGGTCAGGCGCGTTTTCAAAACGCCACCGCACCAAATAAGCTGCCCTAAATCATTGTTATTATTGTTAGTAGTGATGGAAATGACGATCAAAATTAAAGGAAATTTTTTCTTTAACCATTTGTCGAATTTCTTAAGATCTAAATACTAAATGGTCGTTTCATGGCCACAAATCCCATATGGTCTTATAAAAAGAAATAGCTATTTCAAAATGCTAGGAATTTTAGTGAAACAAATGAATAATAGTTATTCATAATCAACTCATAACTTATCTTTTAAAATCATTCAGTGTTGTGCTCTAATCTACTATGCTTGAAGAAGCACCAAAAGGTGGTGGCCTGTCCCTCTATTTTTTTGGAATGTTTGAGCGACTAAAATCATAAATTCATATGCACCATATATATAAGGTTTTGAACCATACCAATTGCATCTATTGAAACTTTTTTTAAAACAACAAAATTAGGGAAATTTACATACATAGCATTCAATTCTTATGCATTACATATCTCACATCTAAACTTCATAATTTAATTTATATGTAAAATTTGAAACTGTTCGGAAGCACATTTGAAACTGTTCGGAAGTACATCTAAGGAATAGAGCGTAATAGACATAGAGATAGAGCAATAATAAACAATATAAATGTATAACCTTTATTCATAAAATGAATCTCCAATTTATAGATATGAGGACCATGAAATTGCATCTATCCCTCTTTTTTATTAAGGATTGTGCAGGGTATTTTTGGTAATAGACATTACAATGGTCGAGATGTATAACCCGAGTGACTCTCTTTCACCTTCAAAAGCTCCTATAAGACATTTGCTTTTAAAAGGATGTCATTTGGAGGATGCAATGCAACAACCACTTTTCAGCGTTGCATGATGTCCATATTTTCTGACATGATTGAGACTGGCATGGAGGTCTTTATGGATGACTTTCTGTATTTGGTTCTTCATTTGCCTCCTGCCTAAGTAATTTTGCAAAAGTTTTGCAAAGGTGCGAGGAAACAAATTTAATGCTAAATTGGGAAAGGTATCAATTCATGGTGACTGAGGGGATAGTCTTGGGACATAAGATTTCAGTGAGAGGCATGGAACTTGACCCTAACAAGATTAAAGTGATAGAATATCTTCCACCAACCACCACTGTGAAAGAAGTTAGGAGCCTTTTAGGGCACGTAGGATTACATTAAGGACTTCTCTAAGATCACAAAGCCTCTTTGCCATTTATTAAAGAAAGATGTGCCACTTGTCTTTGATGATGTCTGCCTAGCTGCTTTTAAGACTCTGAAGGCCAAATTAGTCACTGCACCTATGATGATTGCACCTAATTAGGATTTTCCATTTGAGCCTATATGTGATGCTAGTGACGTTGTTGTTGGAGCAGTTTTAGGCCAAAAGCGAGACGAGCTTTCATGCCATTTGCTATACCAATAGAAGCCTCGACGAAGCCCAATTGAGCTACACGACCACTGAGAAGGAACTCCTGACCATAGTATTTGCACTTGACAAGTTTAGAGTTTACCTGATAGAGACCCATGTCTTTGTTCACACCAACCATGTCACGGTCAAATATCAAGAATTCCAAACCCCGCTACATCGGATAGGTCCTTTTGATGCAATAGCTTGATTTGCATATTATTGATAGGAAGGTTATGGAGAATCAGAAAACTGACAATTTTTCCAAGCTCAAGAAGGAGAAATATGATGATTGTCTTTTAAAAATAAATGAGAATTTTCCTGACGAGCAACTCCTTGCCATCTATGAGGAGATCACTCTGTAGTATGCTGATATTGTGAATTACATTGTTGGCGAGATCATTCCCTATGATCTCAGCTACAACCAGAAGAAGAAATTCTTCTTTGATGCCAACATAATCCTTAGGACATGTGTGCCCTTAAAAGAAGTCAGTGATCATGATTCCAAAACTGGTCGGTATTTTGGTGGATATAAAACTGTTGCTACAATTTTGAAATTTGGATTTTATTGGCCTACCCTCTTTAAGGATGTTAAGCAGTTTGTGAAAGCTTATGATAGATGTCACAATATAGGGAACAGTTCTAAAAGAGATGAGATGCCCCTCAATGCAACCATGGAAGTTGAGATATTTGATATTTGGGGGATAGATTTTATGAAATTTTTTCCACCTTCTTTAGAAAATCTTTATGTATTGGTAACAGTAGACTATGTCTCCAAGTGGATTTGAGACACTGACACAACCCAATTATGATGCTCATAGTGTTCTTAAAATTTTGAAGAAATTTATTTTTAGTAGATTTGAAACACCTATGTTGATAATAAGTGAAGGGGTAACCACTTTTGTAATAAAAAAATGGAGGCATTAGTTTAAAATTTTGGAATAACTTATAAGATTGTTATTGCATATCATCCTCAAACTAGTGGTTTAGCTAAGATTTCCAATAAGAAGATTAAAAGGATTCTTGAAAAAATTATTAACCTAAACCGAAAAGATTGGTCCCTTAGGCCCAATGTTGCATTATGGGCTTATAGGAGAGCTTTCAAAACTCGCACAGGAATGTCACCCTATAGATTGATTTTAGAAAAAGCCTGACACGTACTAGTATATTAGAACATAAATCCTACTATACAATTAAGGAATTTTATTATAATTTAAAAGATATGACAGAGAAAAGATTACTACAGCTAAATAATTTGGAAAAGCTTAGATTAGAAGCTTATGAGAGTGCCAAGATTTACAAGAAAAAAATTGAAAAGGTGAAATGATCAAAGCTCCTTAGGAAGTAGTTTCATCTTGGATAGAAGGTTTTATTTTATAATTCAAGTTTGAATTATTTTGAGGAAAATTGAAGTCAAGGTGGCCATGACCGTTAACTGACGTAAAGATTTATCCATTTGGATTTGTAGACATTCAGGATAACAAAACAAGGAATATCTTTAAAGTCAATGGGCAGAGGTTAAAACCTTACCTACAGGGAGAGAGTAAGGGTCCTATTGCAGTCCTAAAGTTAGAATTATCCTACTAGTAGAACTGGCATCATCGAGTTAACGATGTTAAAACATGTGGTAACTTGGGAGGCAACCAAAATGATATTTATTCTTTTGAAATTTATTTCCACTCATTTTCTTTAAAAATTTTCTTTGAAGTTTATTTTTTTTAATGTTTGTGTGTTATTTGATGTCTTCTCTAGTTATTTTTGTGCGTAAGAATGTTTTTACGAGGATTCAAGGTGAACAACTGCATTATACTGAGTCTGGGGAGCAAAATTGGGGCCCACACATGATTTTCAGTCAACGTGGCAAAAACCCGACGTGATCACACTGCACAATTCAAGCGCATCACGTAATTACGCCGCCTCTCAGGCATGGCCACACCAATTCTCACCCAAAAATTTATGTTTGCACTGGTGTGACCACTTTGCCTTCAGGTGTGGTCACACCGCCTTCAAGTGTGGTCATGCTGCCTATTCCTCTGTGAAATGTATAAGTAGCATGATTATGCCTCCACTATGGAGTGGCCATGCTGGTTACTTATCCTCAATGAAATATGGTTATGAGGTTATTAAATGGTCTGATCCTTCACTATTTCTCCATTTTCTTTACATGAACACTCTCTGTAACCCCTAGTTCTCATTCCTAAAGCCTTAGGTAACCAGATTCTTGGTTAGAGGCATGCTAGAGTATTAATAAAAGTGTAGATTGGGCTAAGGAAGAGATATTTTGGTGTTATGTTTCTCCGATAAGTCTTTTCTTTTAAACTCGATTTTCTCACTTGAGAAAGATTTTTTGTTGATCACTCTCGTGTGATTCCTCTCCATGTTCTACTGAGACTACTTTTTTCCCCCTGAAGTTTCTTGCTTCACAAATTTTTTGTCTATGGCTACTAAAATGCATGAAAAAGGGAGTACTTCCTTTGTCTATGACCAGAAATGCTTTGTGAAACTTGCTGCTCAAGAAAGACTTCTAAGCTTTGTGTACAAGAAGAAGCCCATCCTAGAACGTGCCTTTTAATTTTTAGGGAGGGATATTGAAGCGGTGATTGTGAATCATTGGTGGCAAAACTTTACCCATTCTTATAAACTCACCGTTGTCAATCTAGTCCGCAAATTCTATACAAATGCAAAAGAATCAGTAGATGGGAAAGTCCTTGTGAGGGGGAAGATGGTTCCATTTGATTCCATTATGATTAACCATATTTTTGATGTACCAGATATCTCTAATCGTGGGTTCTTGACTCTTACTTCTCATGATTACTAGGTGGTAATCTGTTTTCTCACAACCTCCACAAGTGCATAGAAGACTCGCCCTGGGGTTGGAAGAGAGGTGCTGATCAATTTCCTCCTCACTCACCTCAATAGAAAGTCTAGGGCTTTGCATTATTTTATTGTAGCTAGGACGCTCTCCACCACCAGCCTCGTCGATGTGATAAAAGAGCAGGCCATTCTGAATTTTTGTATTCATAAGGGAATTTCTGTGGATGTGGGGGTTTTGATTCATTAGTTCGTTACCTACATTGTCAGTGGTCAGTCGATCGTAGGTTTAGGGCATCCTAACCTAATCACTACCCTATGTGCTAGGGGGGATTTATGGAGGTGAGGACAAGGAGCTTCAGCAGAAACCAATATCATTTACTTCTATTCAGGTTTATGCCTCGACATCTGCTGCACCTTTTAAGTGAGAAGAGAGTTCTTCACAACACCAATCGTCGGTGTCACATGACTCCACCCCAAGATGACCTGACTTGAGACATGAGGGAGATGTTGAAACTTCAGGGGGAGTTTATCAAAGACTTTAGAGACCTTCACAACACACAGGATGCCATGTCATGGGAGCTTGATGACCTTCATCGCTAGTCTATATATTATGTCAGCCAGCACCAGCATCAGTATGAGTCTTCCATAGCCAGTTGGGAGCATTCTGAAAGCACTTGTGAATGGGACTTGCACCACCACTACCACCTTTCATCATTTAGAGCCCAACTTGTGATCCCTCCACTCAAGACTTGATGGATGATACTGACCAAGGAGAGTAGAGAGACTGTGTTTTGTCTAATGTTGTGTATTTTGCCACTGATTGATTTTTATTTCTAAACTTGATCTTCTTACTGTCTTTACTACGGATTCTATCTCTGTGATCTGATTGTTGGATGTAATTGTAGCAGACTTTTTTTGCATTAAATTTTATTGCTTGCATTATATCGCATGTCTCCAGAATTTTTTTACTTGTTATACTTTGATAACATGTCTACAGATTCATAACATGTGTTATCACATATTTTACTGTGCACTATTTATACGGAACATGATTTGGGGGAGGAGTCATCATCAGGCAGCCACATGTAACTCTGAAGTTTGGTGAGATTATTTTATTCATTACCTCTTTTCATACAGCTTGTTCGACTAATATTAAGAAGTAAAAGAAAATATATTACATTAAGGAAATGTGAAATTTATTTAAGGTTGGGATGTAAATGAATATTTGTAATTGAGTTTATCATTTTTTTTGAAATTTAGAAAGGAGTGTTGACCTCACTTTTGGGTGAGGGTTTTGGGTCATTCCTTTAGTGACTAGGATCTAGCCTTAGGACTTTCNGTTTCATGGTCACAAATGCGGTTTGGTGTTATACAAAAAAATTAGCTATTGTAAAATGCTAGGAATTTTAGTGAAACAAATGAATAATAGTTATTCATAATTAACTCATAATTTATATTTTAAAACCATTCAGTGTTGTCCTCTAATCTACAATGCTTGAAGAAGCAGCAAAAGGTGGTGGCCTGTACCTCTATTTTTTTGGAATGTTTGAGTGACTAAAATCATAAATTCATATGCACCACATATATAAGATTTTGAACCACACCAATTGTAACTATTGAATTTGTTTTTAAAACAACAAAATTAAGGAAATTTACATAAAATGCAATTTTTATGTATTACGTATCTCACATCTAAACTTGAATAGTTAATTTATTTGTTGAGTTTGAAACTGTCCAGGTGACACATCTAAGGAATCGAGCGTAATAGACACCGAGAAAAAGTAGTAATAAAAAGTATAAATGTATAACCTTTATTCAAAAAATGAATCTTCTATTTATAGGTATGAGGACCNTTTTTTTGACTCGATCGCAAAAAAAAAAAGTGGTATGGCAACCCCGGATGACGAAATGGACCGCACGAGCGTGTCCAGAACGTTGATTTCACATACAGAGGACATTTATTNACCAATTTCAGATGAATTCAAATCAATTTAATTGGCCCGTGATCAATTTATACAACGGTCGATGGCAAACCAAAAATTTAACAAAAATTAAATTTGACACATTTTTTTTTTGACTCGATCGCAAAGAAAAAAAAAAAAAGTGGTATGGACAACCCCGGATGACGANTATTTTTTTTTTGACTCGATCGCAAAGAAAAAAAAAAAGTGGTATGGACAACCCCGAATGACGAAATGGACCGCACGAGCGTGTCCAGAACGTTGATTTCACATACAGAGGACATTTATTTCATTGCGANATTTTTTTTTTTTTGACTCGATCGCAAAGAAAAAAAAAAGTGGTATGGACAACCCCGGATGACGAAATGGACCGCACGAGCGTGTCCAGAACGTTGATTTCACATACAGAGGACATTTATTTCATTGCGATGACGCGTTCGGCGAAAAGTGCACGGAGAGATTTAAATAATAATAATAATAATATTATTATTATTTAATAAAAAAAATTTTGAAATAAATTTTCACGCATGCAGCAATTATATATATATATATATATTATCATATAAAATCACGCATGGCATGACCCCCTCCCCTCACGCCTTTCTCTATTAATCATGCATGCTTCATTAAATGCAAAGATAATATATATATATATATATAAGAGTATTAACTCACGCATGCTCAAACCATCTCTCTCTCTTTCTCTCTCTCCCATATCTCACAGGCGTGGGATTAAAAATTAACAAAAACAAAATTTTTTTTTTCCTCTCTCTCCCTCCATATCCCATCTCAGGCGTGGGAATAAAAAAAAAAAAAAAACATATATCTCTCCCTCT